>JBBPBX010011179.1:0-12717 GCA_038048925.1 Garcialebias charrua | reverse complement strand
GTAGTCAAGCCTTGAGCTGATAAAAACATGAATGGCTTTTTCCAGGTCAGGAGAATTTAAAAAAGGCTTAACTTTGACTAAAAGATGTATGATAAAAGCTGGCCTTGACAATAGAGGCTATATATCTGTCAAACTTCAAATCCTTGTCAAAAGTCACCCCTAAGTTTTTAATTGTGGTTGTGAACTTGGATGTCAGGTACAGAGCAGCAAAGTTGCAAGGAGCATCATCACCAAAACAACAAACAAACAACAAAAAAACAGTATTTCCTTCATTAAAAAACAAAAGATTTTGGTGAAACGTTTCAACAAAAAATAAACCGTTCAGAGGATCTGACTTTACTTTGTTGCATAGCACGTACAGCAAGTACAATTTTGTTTTGTACTTTTTTCAAAATTAAACTTTTTTAAATTTCTCATTGCGGATCATGATTGATGACTGCAGCTGGTGGTTTCTCTTTGCCAATACAAAACAATTTCTTTGGCAGCATTTACTGGATTGACCATTACCCAGAACAATGGAAGAATCCAAGAAAGTCGGTAAATGCATATAAAAAAGGGAAATTGTGTGTTCACCCAAGTTGGGAAAGTCTTTTGAACTCTAGCAGATTGAATCAGGTCCTCGGGATTATTTACTCATAAGGACATACCGGAACAGGGAAAGATAAAGTAAGATATAACTTTATTGGTCCCGCAGGAAATTGTTGTGCCAGAGTTTCAATGATGATGCTGCAGAGGAATGATGCCACTGGTATATTAAATAGAGGAAACAGCCTTGATCTTTCCAAAGAAATTAAAACCTTGTTTAACGAATCAAGATGTTAATATCCCAAAACTCTCAGAAAAGTGATCCGTATAGCAGCACTCATTTAGCTCAGACTGTGAACGTTAGCTTGTGACTCTGTGGCTGGTACAATGGCTCACAGACTCTCACCCTAAAGCCCTTCTGTCATCCAACATCTCCTCCTTTTGTGACCCATATTCACTGTTTTTTCTGTGCCAGCTCCTCCATCTGTAGCGGTCAACCGGTCATTCAGCAGTAGGACAATGGCAACTTGTTGTCCAGACTGTGTGAATACCACATGTTTCCCTATGCAGCCTATCCAGCAACCATTGCAATGACACTGCTGTTATCGTCCAATCATTGATGAAATTGAACATGTTGCTTTGTTTTGACTCCAAGGGTTTGATTCTGATATGTAGACACTAGGCTGACATTGCTTTGTTGCTCTTGCAGGTCAAACCAAAGATTATAGAGCCTCTGGACTATGAAAATGTTCTCCTGCAGAGGAAGACTCAGATCGTCAGCGATGTTCTTCGTGATATGTTGCAGTTCCCCACAGACGACTTTCAGGTAAGAAAAGCAAAGTTTTGTTTTAAGCCTCAAAACAATTTGTACGTCTTGAACTGCAGTATATTTCAGGGCTACTCAACTAAATTGTTCAGAGGGCCACATTCAAGGCCGAGATACACTTGAGCGTTCTCACGATACGCCTATACGCAACGTACATACGTCAAGGCAAAAGCGTAGCCCCGCGTAGCCCCTCAGGGCACATACGCGCAAAGCTTTTTTTTTTACATACGCATACGCGGTGCGCGGTGTCTGACCATAAACTTCCCCGGCGCCGGACTGTTTTGTATGTTACACAAATGAATTAAATTCCTCTTTTTTATCGCTGATCGGGCCTTTTCTTTTGTTTTTTTGCCTAAAGTCAAGTAATCACTTCTTCCTCCGTTCACTCGATGATTGAAATGAATGAATTCAGGTCCTACCTGGGTGCGCAATGTTTTAAATATCCCTGGTGGGCTGTGTGCTGCAGGAAAAGCACTCCCTGTTATTATTTTTATTTCTGAGAGAACTTTTTATAACATATATAGTAGAAACACCGCATCAGAACACCGCAGCGGTCTTCAGCGAGCTACATGAGCTGACTGAAAGCTGTCAATCATTTCAGTAGGCGTGTCAGCAAGTGACCAATCAGCGAGCTCAGTTGAGTCCCCTCCGTGCGCAGCTGCTCATATTACAACAAGGATCTGGAGCGAGAACGCGAGCGTTTGAAAGCTGATAAAAGCCGAGCTATAGCAGCGAAAGCATGCGCACAAAATGCGCGCGTACAGTGGCGTACTTCACGTACGCTCAAGTGTATTCCAGGCTTCACTGAGCTAATTGCTCAGGGGAGCAGACACTTAACAGTTACCGTCCATCTGTCTAACCATTTATCAAACCAACCACCTTTGCTTGTTCCAGAGTCAGGTTGTGGGAGCAGCTTGAGTAGGGAGGCCCAGACATCTCTGTTCACAGTCATTGCAACAATTATATGTGAAGGGGACGTGTCTCCACCTAATCTAAGAATATACATTCCGATCCCATTAGTTCACCTAGCACTTTCTATTTTTTCATGATTTAATCCATTCCACTTGATTGATAGGAGCATATTCAAAATACTAAAAATCCACTCCGGGTTTTGCTGGTTACTTACAACAACTCCACACTGCATGCAGTCTTTCTCCTTGGTCATCTGCCTTGACAGGGTGCTCACGGTGGGAGGAGGGAGAGACACCTCTGTTTTGTGTGCTAACTTAGCGCCACGTTAGTACTGGAAGTTGTTGATGGGGGTGCAGGGTTAGGATGTGTGAGAGAAGTGGAGTGCTACGTTTGTAGCATCTTATTTAACATGTCTGTATTGCACGCAACTAGCTTAGCGTTACGTTAGTTCCGGCAGTTTTTGACACAGGTGGTGTGGGGTGGCTAGGTTGAGAGAAGCGGAGCGTGCTCTAGTCACACAAGGAGAGCTGTTGGTCAGACTACTTTTTGTGCCGTGCCCTCTAAAATAGATGTTGAACAAAATGTTTACCTAAAATTAGATGGTTAACAACATGTTAACATACACCAGATTGCAGGAAATGGCATGCACTTTATTCAAAATTTATGGGAAGGACCCCCCCCCCCACACACACACACACATCACAAATGTTTCTGACACCAATGGTCCACAACCACCTTTTCCAGCTCTTCTGGGAGGTGTTAGCATGTCCTGGGGTCTACTTCTAGTTGAACATGTTTGGAAAACCTCCATAGGGAGACGACCCTTCCATAAGTCTGAACCACCTCATTTCCTCTTGATGTAGAGAAGCAGTGGCAATTATTGCCAAATTTATTTTACAATTTTAAATGTTTTTTTTTATTTTTTTTATGAACCCATTGGCAGCAGAATGAGTTGTAACACCCTGTCAAAGATCATCGATACAGGTGTACTTAAAAAAAATCAGAATATCGTGATTTTATTATTTAATTTTTTTGTCAATCATTTCAGGAAGGGAAACTCGTAATATATAAATCCATTACACAAAGATTAAAATATTCCAAGTCTTTATTTCTTTTTATTTTGATGTTTATGGCTTATAGATAAAAAATAAAAATTAAAAACTCAGTGTCTCAGAAAATGTGAATATTCCACAGCCAGCTTTTTGGTACTTTGTCAGTGTGGGCAGGAGTCAAGTCCTGCTGGAAAATAAAATTGGCATCTCCATAAAGCTCATCAGCAGAAGAAAGGATGAAGAGCTCTAAAATGTCCTGGTAGAGGCTGCGTTGACTTTGGACTTCAGAAAACACAGTGGACCAACACCAGCAGAGGACATGGATCCAAACCATCATTGACTGTGGAAACTTCACACCCCACACTTCCTCTAGACTCTGGGACCTTGATTTCCAAATGACATGAATTTTTACTTTCTTCTGAAAAGAGGACATTGGACCACTGAGCAACAGTCCAGTTCTTTGTCTCCTCAGCAAGTAAGACACTTCTGATATCGTCTCTGGTTCAGGAGTGGCTGGACTTGAGGAATGAAACATTTGTAGCTCACGTCTGGAGTTAATCAGATGATACCAGGCGTTTACTATATTCAAATTTTATGAGACACTGTATGTTATTTTTTTCAGTATTTGTAAGACATTGTAATAAAAATTACAAGAAGTAAAGGCCTGAAATATTTCACTCTATGTACTATACGAGTTTCACTTTCTGAATTGATTGACCCACTCCCCCCACCAAAATTGCACTTTTTCCACAATATTCTTATTTTTTTTAGACACAACTGTATAAAATGATATCTGACAGAGATATGTAATTTCAGATTATTTAAATGTTTTCCACACAGATTTTTATTTATTTATTTAAAATATAGTTTTATTACAAATTAACTCCTTGGTGGGCCAGACTAAGTTCACTATCGGCCCTGATATGGCCCTCTGGCCACTAGTTGAACAGCCCTGCTATAGTTAAATTCAGATGTTTATGCGAGTCCCTAAAAATATTTCTATTTGCTAAATCCTTAAATAATGAGAGATAATTCTTTCTTGCTACTTTTAATGTTCCAAGTTTACCTTCATTTTCTAAGTACAAAGGTATTTGGTAGCTTTAGTTATCGTGACAGGCCTAGCCACCACTACCATATACATGTGTGCAAACTGGCCACCACGATTATTTGAGGAAACTATGGTTTCTAGTTTTTATATTGCATAAAAGTATAGTTTGGGGTGGCCAGTGGGATGGCCGAAGAACAAATCCCCAGGCTCCGCCATTGCACCTGGTGGTGGATAAACTGACTTCCCACTGCTCACCAGGATCTGTCCCTCCACCCCTGACAAGAAAAAAAACCCAACAAGCTCTGTTCTTTTATACAGTGTAACTACTACCATTACCTGCTTGAATATCTTGCACCAAAAACATGGTTTACTTGCATTCCCTGTCTCGAAAACTACGGTACATTCACTTTTCAAATCCCTCAATGGGGGACATCCATGTAGCACTTGTAAAGGACTACAAAACAATTTCTTCTATCAACGTTGTTTGCTATTAACCCATTTGGCCCCACTGGCAACAATTGTTGCCAACGTGTATCACTGTCATTTTCCACTCAGTAAAAAAATCTCAAATGTATTAATGCAACATTTGCCACCTATAAACTAGTAGACAACTTAGACAAAGGTTTTGATTTAAAAACATGTTTCCAAGTGCTTCCTGTTGCACGATATCACATGTTTCCTGGGCCATCCGGCTGAAGACATGGAATATGCAAATCGTCCTGGAAAAAGGTAATTTTCATAACATTTCTTATGGTTTTCCCCCATACATTTTTATAATTATTTAATCTTTCAAGTCTCTACAGTAACACTCTCCACAAAAATTGTACCTAGGATAAATATTTTTTTGTTCATGGGCGTCTTTTTGTAAGTGGCAACAAAAGTTGCCAATGGGCACATAGCTTGTCGCTAACTACAGGAAAACACTGTCTGCAGGATTGCACCTAATTTTCTTATTTCAAATTGTAAAATGATGTGCAATGTCTTATTTTAGTCTTCTAAGGATACTCTTCCTAGCAAAATAAATTATGTAGTCAAGGCCTGTGTGTCTAAGATTTTTATTCGCTTCCATACATCATTCTCTTGCTAGCTAACATCATTTTTTTGCTAGCCTAACATTAGCTTGTGTTTCGCTGAGGTAAAATATGTTGATGATCTAGCCATATGTAGGAAGCCACACAGATCTGGTGGAAACTGGACTTGGTCAGGGACCAAGTGTGGTTCTTGGCCTGGCAGAGAAAGCTGAAGTTCCACCTGGAGTCAAGTTTTACCATGACAACCTCTTCACAACCCTGTCCCTGGTGGATGAGATGACCCTGAGAGGCTATGGCAGCTGTGGCACGATGCGACAAGCTCAGCTCCACAAGGTTCCTTTCACAGAACCCCAGACCTTCAAGAAGACACCCAGAGGAAATGCTGAATATCTGGTTGAGGCAGAGAAGCTGATTGTAAGGTGGAATGACAACAGCATGGTCACTGTGGTGTCAAACATGGAAAGGGAGTTCATCGAAACTGAGGCAAAGAGATGGAACAAACAAAAACGGACCATGGACAAGGTCAGACAGCCCAAGTGTATCCAGGATTACAACACACACATGGGAGGAGTGGACCTGCATGACCAGTTTGTCAGCCGCTACAGAGTCAACATACGGTCCAAGAAGTGGTGGTGGCCATGCTTCAGCTGGGCCCTGAACAGTGCCATGGTGAACAGCTGGTGCTATTACAGGTACACAAGGCTGCATGTTATTTAGCAATATCACAATCGTGCATGATATTGCTTTTACAGAACATTCTACATATGGGGCATGACACTGTAGAAAGGAGGATATTGATAATTCATCAATAGCATCATAAATGAACAAAAACATGGCATATTCATTCATCTATCATGCTTGTTTTTTCATTCATTTAGAACCTGGAAAAGTGGGCAGAAAGATCTCCTCTCCTTCCAGAGGCTGGTAGCCCAGACCCTCCTCCTGCGCCATGGAACAAAGCCAAGTAGGCAGGGCAGAAGATCTTTAATGGCTGTGGCGATAACTGATGCCACCAGGTTTGATCATTTCAACCACTGGCCCTGCAACACTGGTAGCAGGTACAAGCGATGCAAAAACTGTGGCGGACGCACATCGTTTGCGTGTGAAAAGTGTGATGTGCCACTACATTTGGAGTGCTTCAAGAAGTACCACACTGAGTAGAACATCCATAAAAGATGATGGAATGTATGGGATGAAATATATACATATATGTGTGTTATTAGAGGTTATAAGAAAAAACACTGTTCGTTGAAGTTTTGATTACAAAGTTACAAAATTCGAGTCTACAGACGAATAAATTAAGAATAAAAAAAAACTGTTCAAATTGTTTGTTGTTTGGAATTTTATACAGGAGGAACCTGAGGCTCCAACTTTTTGTTATTATTTATTCTGACTACATTATTATTTTGTTATTACTATATTATTATTAGTTCTCTATTATGAACAGGTGACAGTTGACCTAGTGACAAGCTGTGTGACTACTGGCAACAATTGTTGCCAGTCATAAAAATGCCATTTTCTTCAAATCAAAATACAGAATGATGAAAATAAATTCATAACATGATTCAGAAGGACCCAACTGATAAAATGATATGCCTTTCAACTCTGAAAAAAATTTGGGCTTAAATGGGTTAAAGACTGTTATTTCTTAATTGTTTAAATTCTGAAGTTGACAACAATTATTGATTATTTCAGGTACAATTAATTGCAATCCATGGTCTTAATAGAAAACCTGTTGATGACAAACAATCAGATAATTTAATATAGGACCACAATAGGATAGGATAGCTGTAAAATGTGTACTGTCACCCTTTACTGCTTTTCAAACATTGACTAATTTCTGAATCTCAAACCACCAATGTTTTTACAACTCTGGCAACATTTCAGGGTTACACGGGGTTACTGTGCTGGGATGGATCTCAGCGGTGTCTGTTTCAAACTAAAGAGGAAAAACAAAGATACGCTGATGTTCCAGCACTTATTGTTGCTTAAAAGTCTTCTGAGAAGCTGCGAGACACAACCCTCTTTATTACTGACAGTAAATCCCAAGAAAAGACCAACGCATTACAGAACCACTCTGTTGTGCCGACCGATATTTTTCTTCATGATAATAAATGTGAGCCGTCAGATCAACACCACATCCTCCTCCATGCTTTTGTCAATAAAGCATAAAATGGGGTTTGTTCTACATGTGAAACACGTGAAAACACCAGCCAGAATTTGTATTGTTTCTTCAGAGAGTGAGCTCTGTATTGTCTGACTGACAGTTGTTTAAAGCCACATTGTACAACCATAAAATATTCAGTATGGACCTCTTTTCCCACCAAAGTAGCCTTAATGCTTTGAGGCATAGATTCCACTAGACCTCTGAAGGTCTGCTGAGTTATCTGACTTAAAGGCTGTTGTAAAAGAACCTTAACTTGTTTATCAAGAACATCTCCCAGATTCTTGATTTGACTAAGAGCTGGTGAATTTGGAGGCCCTTAACACGGCAAACCCTTTGTTTCCATTCTTAAACTGTTCTTGAATTGTTTTTGTAGCGTGGCAGAGAGCATGAATTCTGTTTCTCACCTCGCTGTGACTGTTGGTGTTTGGGCTTTGCATCGGAATCTCCAATGTCTCAAAACGTTTGCGTGTTTTCAATTTTCTTGCGAGTTGCAGAAATTTAAACCCTTTCAAAGAAGTTTTGTGGTATATTTTCTCCTAAATTAAGCTGACTTGTTGTTGGCATCTTAAACTCTTCTAAATTTTGTTACAAGTGTCTCATAACCTTTTCGATTTGGTTGTGGGCATCTCAAAAGTGTTCTGAATCTTTCACAATTTGGCATCCATAAAATTTACAACTGTATTTTGACAAACCTGGCCATCTGCATTAGGTTAAAAAAATGACCAGATTTCCTAATCCCGTTTCTTCCTACTTCAGTTTTGATATGACCATGTCCATTGTAGCCTTTT
Organism: Garcialebias charrua; assembly: GCA_038048925.1. Lineage (NCBI taxonomy): Eukaryota > Metazoa > Chordata > Actinopteri > Cyprinodontiformes > Rivulidae > Garcialebias > Garcialebias charrua. The sequence continues at coordinate 4,368 of JBBPBX010011179.1, read as the reverse complement.
TTTATATTGGACACGGGTCATCAAGAGAACCTTAGCTGCTTTGCCATCGGTAAGTTCGACTTCAGTCAGCTCTCGTCTTATCGGATCTTCTCAGGTGTAGATGATTTGCCACTCTGACTTGTTTCCTCGCTCTGTGGGCAGGATCGTCAATGCAAAGTGGGTGCTATCGTAACAGGTCATTGTGTTTGAGCCACTCCGCCCATTGTGGTTCTTAATCGCTCAAAGATTGGACTTCAATTTCTTTAGCTCATCCTGATGCTGCCTATAAATCCGGGTGTAGCCATGCTGCACCATCATCTCCATTATCTCTGTAAATGTGCTCATTTCTTGTAGAACCATCCAGTTCATGCTGAACCCTGACATAAGCCAATAAAGTCCTAAGGTCTGTACCTTATCACTGGTCCACAGCACTATTTTTGGAGCTTACATACCAGAAACTAGCAAAACCAACACACTCAAGACAATCAGAGAGGAAGTGAAAGCTCAGATGTACAGTATCAAAAAGGCGTTCAATACGAGATCAACTGGACTTTATTTGTTGAACAAGACGTTTCGCTTCTCATCCGAGGAGCTTTATCAATTCAATGAAACAGACTGTGTGCGCGTGGAGTTAAGGCTGAGTTAGACTTTCGCTTTGGTCCGCAGGCTGGAGCGCGCGCGCCGCGCGTGCACTCAAGCCGTGCGGCGAAATGCGTTCATAGTTTCGCCACTGTGTTTATGGTTGACGCACCGCGGCGCATGGCAAAGTGCTGTTCTTTTACGGACCAGCAGGAGGCAGTACCCTCTAAAACCTGTGCATATGTTGCAAGAAAGGTGTAGAAGAAGAAATCTACCGTAGAAGAAGAACTGTTTGAAATCACACAACAAAAACAAATAGCTTTCCGCTCGCGTGCTGAACTGTTGTCTTTATTTGCGGCTTTAATGCATGGAGTCAGCGGAGGAGAAAGCGATCACGTGACTTTTGGCGAAAAAACAAAAGAAAAGTCCGACTCCAGATCAGGAATGAAGGAGAATTTAATACATTTTGTGTCACAAAACATTCCTCCATGCGTCGCGACTCCGTCTCCACGACCACAGCGGCGCAAACAGCTGCAGGCTCCGGCGTGAAGAGGGTGAAGGCTGTCGGGTGAGGACCTGTCAATCAAATCGTAGCGCCCACCGCGCGCGCTAGGCTTGCGGAGTTTCAAAAATTCAGAGGTGCACGACACGCGCTAATCCCACGCGCGGGGCCAACGCGCAGGAGCGGGGACTGTGAAATTGCGTCACTTTTGGAGCGCGCACCCTTGCGCGCTGCGCGACGCGTCGAGTATGAATCTAGCTTTATAACAGTGAGTCACGCACCAACATACCAGGTATGTAAATTTCAAACTGAGGTAACACATACATGTAAATTGACAGATCACACCTTAACAGTAGGGGGTTCCCTTGAAGTCTCTGGCAGAAACCACACAACTGTATGTAGATTGACAAAAAACACCTCACAAACCAACAACAGAGGTTTCTCAAACAAATGTGTTAGTCTAATTCACAGACAAGACACCTCTGCTCCCCTCCGGTGTAAAACGTTTGGCAATCAGCCCCAAAACTGAGTTATAAGTCTTGGAAAGTTGAAATCTCAGACCTCCTCTGTTAAGGGAAGGTTTTTCTCTCTTAACATAAACAGCTTCCTTCACACCCCTCTCAAACCATCTGTGCTCTCTGTCCAAAATTTGCACATTTTGGTCATCAAAAGAGTGACCCTTGTCCGTGAGGTGGAGGTGAACAGCTGAGTTTTGTCCAGAGGAGGTTGCTCTCCTGTGTTGGGACATTCTTTTGTGGATGGGTTGCTTAGTTTCTCCAATGTAGCGGTCTGGGCAGTCCTCGCTGCACTGGACTGCGTACACCACACCACTCTGTTTGTGTGAGGGGGTTCTGTCCTTAGGGTGGACCAGCCTCTGTCTGAGAGTCCTGCTGGGTTTGAAGTGTACTGGGATGTTGTGTTTGTTGAAAATCCTTCTGAAATTCTCTGAGACTCCAGCAACATAAGGAATGACAATGTTTTTTCGTCTGTTAGTCTTTTTCTGTTCATTATTGTGTTTAGCAGATTTCCTTGCTGACTTGACAAAAGCCCAGTTGGGATATCCACATGTTTGCAGAGATTTGTTGATGTGTTTCTGTTCCTTTTTCTTCCCTTCTGTCCTTGTGGGGATGTGTTCTGCCCGATGCTGTAAGGTTCTGATGACAGAAAGTTTGTGCTCCAGTGGATGGTGAGAGTCAAACAGGAGATATTGGTCTGTGTGGGTTGGTTTTCTGTAAACTTCAATGTTGAGACTGCCCTCTCCCTCCATATGCACCAAACAGTCCAAAAAAGGCAGCTTATTGTCGTTAGCATCCTCTCTGGTGAACTTGATGTTGTTATCAACCGAGTTAATGTGTCTGGTGAACGCTTCCACCTCCCTGGCTTGGATTTTGACCCAGGTATCATCCACATATCGGAACCAATGGCTTGGAATTGTCCCCTCATATGAGTTTAGGGCTCTCTGTTCCACTTCCTCCATGTAGAGGTTGGCAACAATGGGTGACACTGGAGATCCCATGGCACAGCCGTGCTTCTGTCTGTAAAAACAGTCATTGAACTTGAAATAGGTGGTGGAGAGGCAGAGATCCAGCAGGGTGCAGATGTGGTCTGGGGTGAAGTTGGTCCTTTTGTCCAAATCCTTGTCCTGTAGAAGTCGTTTTTTGACGGTTTCTACTGCTTCAGAAATGTCTGTGAATTAGACTAACAAATTTGTTTGAGAAACCTCTGTTGTTGGTTTGTGAGGTGTTTTTTGTCAATCTACATACAGTTGTGTGGTTTCTACCAGAGACTTCAAGGGAACCCCCTACTGTTAAGGTGTGATCTGTCAATTTACATGTATGTGTTATCTCAGTTTGAAATTTACATACCCGGTATGTTGGTGCGTGACTCACTGTTATAACTCCACGCGCACACAGTCTGTTTCATTGAATTGATAAAGCTCCTCGGATGAGAAGCGAAACGTCTTGTTCAACAAATAAAGTCCAGTTGATCTTGTATTGAACGCCTTTTTGATTTTATCATGTCCTGGACGACTGAGAATCTTCACCAGCAGATGTACAGTAGTTTGCAATTTTGCTGGGCGGGTCTTCCGTGACGTAGCTCCGCTGGCTAAACAGCTGCTGTCTGTTTACATCAAAGTCGTCACCTTGGAACACTTTGCTTGGAACCATGAACAAGATAGTTGTATAAACTGGGCTGTGTGTGTGGGTACTGTCAGTGGGCAGGCCCTTAACTGGTGCAATGCAGAACCAATGAGTGTAGAGACAGTAGCAAAGTGCCACTTGACTGGACTATGCAGTCCCAGACACAACAAACTGTGATATGTTCAGGATAAATCATTTGTAGGGATCTGAGCTTAAGTAGCTTTTTATTTGAATTAACAGCATGGACCTGTCAGGATTGGCTCCCTTCGTCCCCCTCTGTTAGTCAGTTAGTTTTAAGGTTTCCAGTTTAGTCTCATGTTTATTCACTCTTAGTTGTCATCCTGTAGTCAGTTAGTTTATTAGTTTCCCTTCCAGTTTAGTCTCATGTTTTCACTCTTAGTTTTACCAGTTAACTTTCATGTTTTAGGTTAGTTTTCCGGTCCTGCTCTGTGTCCCTAGTTGAGTGTCTCCGTTGATTGTCCCCAGGTGTCTGTGATCATGTCTCGTCATAGTTGTGTGTATATAAGCCCTGTCTGTGTCTCATTTCATTGTCGGTGCATAGTCTGGTGTAATCTGGTAAACCCTCATGTCTCTCGCCACAGCTCCTCTCCTGTGAGTATTGCTGCCACGACAGCCTAGTTTATTTGTGTTATTAAAAGTATTACTTTTACAACCGCCTGCCTCCTGCGTTTCCGTCTGCACCACTGGGTTTTCATGCTCCCTGAGTAAAACCGTGACATTATGCACCGACCATACAAAAAGCCCAGCGGACGGAACGGGTCGCCTACCTGTTTGCTCGACTCCACGCAGCGGGACGAGGTCGTTTTCCGGTGTGGTGGATTTTGGCTCCACGAGGACCACCTGACGTCCTGCTCCAGTTCGGCTCTCCCTCCAGGTCCACTCGTTGTCTCCGGCTGGACCTCAGGGGAGGACAATGACGACGACCTGTGTTTTCCTCTTTTCCCCCAGTCTCAGCGCCGCCGTAGAAGCGGTAGAAAGATGACCCGGAAGTGTTCACCGGCGCCTCCATCTTTGTCTGCTGATCGGGCTCGGTCCAGCGAGTCCGAGCATTTTGGGCACGACTCCAGCGCTCCGGTGGGGGCGCGTTCCATGGCCTCACCTCCTAGGTTCCCGGTGAGGGTGGACACAGACGCCCCACCGTCGCTC
>JBBPBX010011178.1:13140-27316 GCA_038048925.1 Garcialebias charrua | reverse complement strand
CTTATGAGGGGCCCCAAAGCGCTTCACAGTACCAGCCATCCACCCATTCATACACCGGTAGCGGTGGTCTGCCATGCAAGGCACCAGCCAGTCCAACTCGGGGTTAAGTGTCTTGCCCAGGGACACAACGAGGTATGCAGTGATCGGGGATCGAACCTGGGACTTTCCAGTCCTGAACCGGCTGCCCTGCCTCAGTCTACACCATCTCGACCCCGTCAATGACACAAAGGGATTGGAGACAAAAAAAAATTCTAACACATTTTTGACTTCTGTTTGAAGGTCAAAAATGTGGTAATGAAAAAAAGTCTCGCACCCAAGCACATAATGACGCAGACATTACGCAGAAGACAGGGGAGGGGACTCAAAGGCGGTTGAGCAGCCAGCTCATAGATCTGTGCACACGCATGGGGGGCTGCCAAGGTCGGCCAGAGGCGAGAGTCCTGAAATGATGACAGAATGTTTATTCAGCTGTGCTCCTCTGAAAAGTCCATGGAATTCCTCAGTAGCAGGATTTGGGAGGGGGATGAGAGCATCTGGTTTACAAAACTTCTCAGGCGTGTTGAGATAAGTAGGCATGTCAAGGCCAGTCAGGGAGCCGAATGTCAGATAAACACGATTGTTTTGGGAACAGGCAGAACTTTAATGACATCTACCTTCAGTCTGTGTCGGTCCACTCACTTCCGGAAATGTCCAAATTAAAATGTCCAAATTAAAATGACCACATAAATGGACAAAACTCAGCTGTTCACCTCCACCTCACGGACAAGGGACACTCATTTGAGGACCAGAATGTACACATTTTGGACCGAGAGCACAGGTGGTTTGAGAGGGGTGTGAAGGAGGTGATTTATGTAAAAAGAGAGAAACCATCGTTAAACAGAGGAGGAGGTCTAAGATTCCAAATTTCTAAAACTTATGGTGCGGCTCTGGGTTTGGTTCCCAGGCGTCTCACACCTCATGGCAACAGAGGAGCCTCTTTTGTGAACTAGACTACCAAAGACTTTGACAGGTCCCTGCTACTAATGTGTGAGGTGTGACTTGTCAAATTTATATGCAGTAGGATGTGTGTGTGTTTTCTGTAAGCTCTGTTTTCACACACTGAACTTTGAATGGGTCACAGGTACGTGTTATCCCAAGTATGTGTGGGTGTTAGATTTCAATTTACATATGTTGGTGCGTGTCAATGGCTTACCCTGTTTATAAATTATCCCTCTCACAGTCTGCTCATTGAATTGATAAAGCTTCCTCGGATGAGAAGCGAAACGTTTTCTGTTACAAATAAAGTCCAGTTGTTCTGTATTGAACGCCTTTTTTGACCACACAAATGGAACGTGCCTGAGAAAATCTCCAATATCTGATCCATTCAGCCAAAAGTCTGGTTTCTCGAGACATGAACCAAGCCATCATGCAAGGCAGGCAGCCTGACCAGGTCCAGATTAGCCGCCGACATCTTCCTTTTGTGTTGATAGACCAGGAACCAGCCAAATCCAAAAAGCAGGAACCAGTTATCATAAATCCAATTAAATATGCGTCCTTAAGATCCACAGATGACAGCAGAGATAGACACGTCATCAAGTCTTCCAAGTCGATGAGATATCCAGCTGTGTGCATGCCAACAGGGCAAATCGGCTCGCCTACAGCCTGTCTTCTCTTTGAAGAAATGTTATCAGTTGTGTTGAGGGACCAACTGACCAAATTGAAGTCCATAGTTATGATTTGGAAGATTTTGAAGAAGAGAGGCTCTCAGACAGTTTCACAGACAAGACAAAGCAAAAGCAAAGCGGAGACCGAGAGGAGACGTCCCGCCCTTGAGAAGAGCAAGCAAAACAATTATCTGTTTGCTCAAAATTGTAGCAAAGGTGTCTCAGTTCAACTTTTCGTTGATAAATGCACTTTGATGGTCAAATCAGCCGCATTTTCAAAAGCTGATATGCAGAAGCAGGGTGCGCAGAGGGGCAACATGCTGTGCATTTCTTCAAAATCTAACAAGATAACCAACTAAAAACAATTACCGGTATTTGTTTGCTCGACTTTATAGTAAGGGTGTGTCTCAGTTGAACTTTTACTTAATAAAACGACTTTGACAGTCAAATCAGCCGCACTTCAAAAGTATTTGCCGCCTCGGTGCTCCGGGATCGCACAGAGAGAGGAAATCAGGGAGGAGGAATGCTGCTCATTTCTTCAAAATTTAACAAGATAAGCATCTAAAACAATTCTTTGAATGCTCAAAATTATAGCAAAGGTGGTCTCAGTTCAACTTTTACTTAAAGACCGTGTAAAGTGAAATTAAATGTGTGTTTTTATTTTGTCACATGGCATAAATATGTGTTATTAATCACCCATATAAATCTGACTGATTAAAAACATTGTTTTCCTTATAAAATTAAGTCTCAAAAATCATGAAAAAACATAATTTTCCCTTGGTCTGAAACTGTGGGGGCGTGTCAGCGCGTGGGCGTGGTTTCAGCGCAGTACTGCGGCCTGCAGCTGAGCTGTGTGTGGAGAGGCAGACAGGAGCAGAGCCAGTAAACCTGCTCTGTTTTTATCTGAGTTCTGTCTGTAACAGCAGCTACTTTTTCCAAGAGTTACGCTGTTTTTGTAAATAGTTTTCTTGTGTGTTTTTAATCTGGAATGAATTAAAAATAAAATAAAAAGTTGTACCATGCGGGAATTGAACCCATAAGGTTTGGGACAGAAGGCAAACGCTTTATCCATTGACCTATCCAGGCATTACAGATACTCGGTATAAAACCATGCGGTATAAAAACACGTTATGATTTGTACGGGTGCCCTGACCATTGCGACATCCAGGGAAGATGCACGAACGAGGCATAATTGATTAGCTAGCTAACAATGAACAAAATATCTATGCTATTGCTATCTGATGCTATCTGCGATTCGCGAGTGAACGGCTCCACCGATGCGAAGAACGCATTTATACGGCTGGAGCTGCAGGGGGTGGGGCTTTATACCGTGTGACGAAACACGGACACATTTAAACCACGCCTAAAAAATCCTGAAACAGAAATATCTTTATACACAGTTTGATCTATAACTCCAAAATTAATTGAGCTACAATTTTGAGACTTTTTACTCATTTACAAGATTACAATTATCACATTTATAATGTTTATTTAAGAAAATGTTGAAATTCACTTTACTCGGTCTTTAATAAATGCACTTCAATGGTCAAATTAGCTGCATTTTGCTGGGGCGGCACTACAAAATGAAGCTGATTTGACGGTTGCTCCAGGCGAAGGTGGCTCTATGGCAAGCTGATTGTGTCATTAATAGTCACTTTTACCTATTACATGACACAATGGCATGCCATACATCAAGTGCCATCTAGTGGCTGAAAATGGTAGTGTTCAATATTTTCAAAGTCAGAATGAAAGAAAACGATCATGTCTNGCCCGCTGGTTCCTGCTTTGAAGCTTCTTTCACTTGTGCTTTACCCAAGTCAGAGGATATTTTAGACTCATTCTGTGGCGTGGCCTCTGATGAACCTCCAGTTTCTGTGGCAGCAACAGAAACAACCTCCTCTTTAAGAGTCTTCCTCTCTTCTTTATCTGTTGGATTGTTCGTCTTTGTTCTGCTTTGCCTTTTGCTCTTCGATGGATGCGTCGGAGCCAGAGAATCTGGTTCAAACGTCTCCGTTTCGTCTTCGCTGCCAGAGCGGAGGGCTTGTGGCTCAAAATCAGACGTGAACGGGAGAAAGGTGGACTCGGAGGAAAGCAAACTGCTGTTGAGTTTGTCCTCGTCGGTCTGCACGTCCTCCAAGTAAACGTGCTCGCCCGCAAGCTTCGGGCTGCGACGCGCCGGCAGCGGTGGACGAGAGGAATCACAGCTCACCCAGGTGTTAAACTGCACGACCGGTTCTGGAAAAAAGGCAGAATCTACAGTTAGAATAACAAAAAGCTTTTTTTTGTTAGAAAATCTACGGAAGGGTATTGCTGTAATCCATGAAAAAATATTTTTTGAGCTTATGTAGTAATAACGTGATATGTATGTAGTAATAACGTGATAATATGTAGTAAAAACGTGATAATATGTAGTAATAACGTGATACGTATGTAGTAATAACGTGATAATATGTAGTAAAAACGTGATACGTATGTAGTAATAACGTGATATGTAGTAATAACGTGATAATATGTAGCAAAAACGTGATATGTAGTAATAACGTGATACGTATGTAGTAATAACGTGATAATATGTAGTAAAAACGTGATAATATGTAGTAATAACGTGATAATATGTAGTAAAAACGTGATAATATGTAGTAATAACGTGGTTCGAACCCCGGCCACGGCACACCTTGGGGTGTCTATGAGTGCACATCTATTTTCCCCAGCTCCCTGGGAGCTGACCACGGCTGCTCACTGCACTACCTGGTGGTGGTTGGGTTAAATGCAGAGGCCAATTTCGTCTGTCAAGTATGGGAAACATACACAGATGACAAAAATGTGACATTTATTTATTTATTTATTATACGTATGTACGGTAGTAATAACGTGATAATATGTAGTAAAAACGTGATAATATGTAGTAAAAACGTGATACGCATGTAGTAATAACGTGATACGTACCGGTATGTACAGTAGTAATAACGTGATACGTATGTAGTAATAACGTGATACGCATGTAGTAATAACGTGATACGTATGTAGTAATAACGTGATAATATGTAGTAAAAATGTGATAATATGTAGTAATAACGTGATACGCATGTAGTAATAACGTGATACGTATGTAGTAATAACGTGATAATATGTAGTAAAAATGTGATAATATGTAGTAATAACGTGATACGTATGTAGTAATAACGTGATACGTATGTAGTAATAACGTTATAATATGTAGTAAAAACGTGATAATAAGTAGTAATAACGTGATACGTATGTAGTAATAACGTGATAATATGTACCGTATTCGTCGGTCTATAACACGCAATATTTTTGCTCGTTTGAATGTCCTGCGTGTTAAACACCGAAGCGTATTATTTATGGATTTTTTCCTATATTTTTAGACCCATTTTTGGCTCTGATTCGCAGTTTTTCATTTTGGGCAAAAAATGGTGCAGTACCACTTTTGTCCGCTAGGGAGACACTTCCAGACCGTTTCTAGCTCATGTGTCCGAAAAAAGCCTCCTCTGGTCGGACTGACTCTGTCGCTGCCCGCCTCCTGCTCTGGATGTAGCTGCTGTTAGCTGTGAGGTTCGCTGTTTGTGTTAGCAAGATAAATCATAAACCACACCGCAGATTTTTAAATCCAGCTGATTTGAACATTTCGTGAATTGGTTAAGCTCAGGAACCCTTGTGCTATAATGTCAGCTAAGAAATATATTTTTTCTCGTAAAGAAATAATTGTTTTTACCGTGTTTTCTTGTGAAGTCCTTCGTACTCGCTCGCTTCTGTGGTCGCCATTTTAAGCAGGGCAAATGAGGCGCTGACGCGTCGCGTAGCGGTGACGCATAATAGATGCGTATTGTACAACGAAGCGTGATGTTTACGGATTTTTCAAATATATTGGCAATAATTGGACAAAGCGTGTTATACACGTGATTCTGTCTTTAATCTTAGTTGATATCATTATTGATTTTACTTGATTTTATCACTTGTTTTATTGTTGTAGCACTTTGAGATTTTTATTAATGAAAAGTGCGGTATAAATTGAATTTATTATTATTATTATTATTATTATTATAATGAACAGGAGCGTGTTAAAGTCCGACGAATACGGTAGTAATAACGTGATAATATGTAGTAATAACGTGATAATATAATAATAATAATAATAATAATGTATTTTCCTGTTATCTGCGTATGTTTCCCATACACAGACGAAATTCGTCTCTGCATTTAACCCAACCACCTACCAGGTGATATATAATAACGTGATAATATGTAGTAATAATGTGATAATATGTAGTAATAACATGATAATATGTAGTAATAACGTGATAATATGTAGTAAAAACGTGATATGTAGTAAAAACGTGATAATATGTAGTAATAACGTGATACGTATGTAGTAATAACGTGATATTATGTAGTAATAACGTGATATGTAGTAAATCACATTTTTACTACATAATATCACGTTATTACTACATATGTATCACGTTATTACTACATATTATCACGTTATTACTACATACGTATCACGTTTTTACTACATCAGCTCAAAAAAAATAATTCCATGGTTGACAGCAATACCTTTCCGTAAAAACCAGTAGAAACCAACACGAGAGCAACTGGAAGAGGCGCAGCGTGACAAAGCTCTTACCCTTCTCCTGGGCAGACGGAGCAGCAGCGGGTAAAGGTGCGGGGTTTGTCTTCACCTCCTCAGCTCCATTCTGTGAGGGACTGTTCCTGTCAACGTCCAGCTGAGTTGGACGAGTGGGACCGGGACAGCCTCCTCGTGTCTCCTCTAACAGCTGCCGTTGATGAAACCTGACACGCCAACAGGACAGCAACCAAGTAGAGGAATTAGGAACACCACATTGAATGCTGGCGTTTTGATCTCATCTTTGTGTTTCGTGTAGAAGAAGTGTCAGTTTCATGTTCATACCTCTGTTTACTGAGAATCTTCTCTAGTTTGGCGTCTTCTGCAGTCTCCATGGCTGGTGATGCGGTCAGAGGACAAACGGTGGCCAAGTACTGAATGAGCTGAACATGCTGCCCAGGTCGATACGAGCGACCTTTACCCTGACTGTAGAGCCACTCTGCTTTAAGACTGCGGTCACAACAGTTACACACAAAACACTGAGATCCAAACACACTGTTGCTGCTTAACTAGCAAACTGTAGCTTCACGGTAATGAGCTCACCTCTCTTTTTGTGTCACCACGTAGCCATCGAGGACCTTCAGGCTCAGGCACCAACTCATGATGTACGGTCGATAATCAAAACACGGCAGAGAGGGCGTCGCCATGACACAAGGGTTGCACATGATGGACAGCTGCTCCAGTTCATAAAGAGGCGCCAGATACGACATCTAAAGGGTCAAATTCAAGTTGGTCAATAAGAAATGCCTTGTGTTATTTTAACTGGTATTATCATGACCGTGTAGATAAAGGGAATGATAATTGTATTTGTTATATAACACAATTATAGTCCCACATTTAATTTACTGTATAGATGTTTGGGGTACAGCGTGTAAAACTATAACTAAGCCTATTTTTATTTTACAGAAAAGGGCTATAAGAATTATTACAAGAAAACATTGTACTGCCATCTATCAAATGTTTTGTTTTGCAAATTGAAATTGCTGAAGTTTTATGATTTGGTTGACTATAATATTATTTTATTATTGTACAAAGCTCAGAACTTCACATTACCCTCAAATATCCAAACGCTTTTTGTAAAAAGGAAAAGTACGGTACTTACAATCTTAAGAGAACAGATGTTTTTGTTATGCCACAGCATAGAACTAGCTTAAGGAGTAGGTCTACTTTAATTCAAGGAATAGGCATGTGGAATGGTTTAGAAAATGATACTAAAACTGCAAAGTCAATGTCTATATTTAAGAAAATGATTAAAACTAAGTTTCTGAATAAATATTCATAAATTGGTTTATATCCAAATTACTATATATGGTATAGTGTGATGAGTTATTTATTATGTTATTTTTTTATATGCGATTGCTGTTTGAATTGATTGTATGAGTTAATTTTTTTTAAAGAAGGGGCAGATATAATAAGATTTTCTTCTTCTTCTGCTTCCTTTCATGTATTGTTTTTGTTTTAATGTGGTTTTGTAAATAGTTTTCTTGTGTTTTTTTTTAAATCTGAAATGAATAAATAATTTAAATAAATAAAATAAATAAATACAGTAATTACTTCATTGAGATCCCTTATTTCATTTTCTGCCAGGGAGAGGATGGATAAATGAGCAGGAAGGTGAGCAGGAACAGTACGGAGTGTTGTAATGCTGTTTCCATGGAGTAGAAGTGTCTACAACGTGGACAAAGAAGGATGATCAAAAACAAATAAAAAGAAACAGTAGAATTATTAAAATGGTTTTAGGCACGCGCTGACCTTTAGTGCCACCAGTTTGGTCAGATCACCAATGGTAGATATGTTGTTGTCAGACAGATCCAAGTGCTGGAGCGACACACAGCTGTTGAGCTGCTCAATGACCTGTCACAGATCAGCGAGTCTGTTACACACACACACGTCGTCATCCATGGAATAAATTACAAAGTAAAGGACGCATGAATCTCTCCTTACTTTAATGTTGTTTCCAGACAGATTCAGCCAACTCAGATGAGGTAGATCTCGTAGTCCTTCGATGTAGCCAACACTGTTATTGGGAAGATTGAGCACTCTCAGCTCCGTCAGCTGAGACACCCCCATCATTCTCACCAGACGGTTATTGGCTATGGAAAGCTGATAAGGGAAAGACGGGTTTTAAAAGAGAATGCCAAATGTTTAGGCAACAAATCTCTAGTAACGCTTGTGTGGCCAAGCAAAAACAACCTGCTGAAGGCTGCGGCACCGTTCCAGGTGGTCCAGCTTCATGATGTTGTTACGGTCCAAGATGAGGGTATGGGTGTCCTCAGAGCATGTGAAACTGGGGTCCAGCTTCTGCATGCCCCTAGCTGAAAGATCCACCAAAGGTCCTGGTGAATAAAGAATGGGGCATGTTAATAATGTTTACTAATACGTTAAAATAAAAGACTAAATTTCAAAAAAGTACCAAAACGGTGGCGTTTGATAAGAACAACATGACCACTTATCATCTCCACTAATAATGACCACTAATGCTTGTCCAAAGGACAATCAAGGACAAGATGTAACCAAAAATATGTTTTCTATAAATTTGCTTGGACATTGAGAAGAATATAAAGACATAAAAAACACAGATTGTATTGGGTTTAACTCAACACTGCAGAACTGTCACGAAATGTTTTGATCTGTTCATGTAGAAACAAGCTAACGGTGGGGCTCTGAACTGAAGCATCTAACACGGAGATTTCCATAAATAAGACGAACATTGGTGTTTATCTGAACAAATTAAAGTTTGTTCCACTTACCATCATTTATATCACTCTGCATATCTGATACACCCATTTTGTTGCCCAGACAACGCCTAGCATTAGCTAGCAACTGAGGGAAACACGGAAAGGAAAGACGAAAGCGGTTGTCAAATGCGAAACGAAACGCATTCTGGGAAATGTAGTTCAATGTATGGCTCGCTTCCTCTACTTTAGCGATTTGATCTCTAAAAAAAACTACAATTTTCAACGACGCGCTAGTGTGTCCCGCCAACCAAGTTTCAGTGAAATAATAAAGAAAAAGCTTTCACTAAAACGTCTAACACAGAGACATCGTGGACGTTATCAAAAAATTTCGATGACTTTTTTGTTTTTGTTCATATTTGTTAGACCATACCATACCATTTTATTTACTTATATTTACACTTAAAACAGCGACAAGACCAACCAAAGACTGAAACGTCAACTGTACTGTGTTTGATAAAATATTTATGGAATAAATACATCCCCTAAAAAATGTAACAATCACCAAAACATATATTTATCGTGTATCTTTACTTTAAAAGTCTCAAATTCCGTTTCCGCCTGCGTCATCTTCCTTTCCGGTTTGAGCCCTCTCGCAGCCATCATGAAGTGAGTGTACAGAACACAATCAAAAGCCATCTCAACCTCTAGATGTATATTCTGACAATGTTACCTACACGAAGAGGAACAGTAGTCTGTGTTTTTCCAACGATGTTTTATATTTTGTTGTTTTCAGGGTCGAGTTGTGCAGTTTCAGTGGGTATAAAATATACCCCGGCCATGGCCGCCGATACGCTAGGATAGACGGCAAGGTAACTGTTCCACATTTTGCCATGACTTTTACTTCCTGTGTGTGGATACAGTATGAAGTTTATAGTCACATTAAAGTTAAATAAACTTTTAGATCAGTCGTTGTTAATGTTCTGTTTGAAAGTTGTAGCTAATGCTAACGTTAGCTACCGGCGTCAACACGGAGCAGCGCTAACACGTCACATTTTAGCTTTGACAAGCTGTACAACCAGACTGATAAGCCAGATAATAACTTAGCCAAATGTATTTTTTATACATCCTGTTGAAGAAAACGAGTTATCGATATATGTTCCTGTGTTAAAGCATTTACATCTCATTACAGTAGCATGTATCATTGATTCATACATTTTGAGTACATGTACTGTACATATGCATGCATTTGAGTGTTTCCAGAATTTAAAACCTGTTTATTGCTACAGAGCAATTCAAAGTGTTGGTAATGCTAAAAGTCATTGTAACAGTTTGGGCCCCACCTAAATATTACGTGTAACATTTGTCTTTTAATCTTTTGTTTATAATAGGTGTTTCAGTTTTTGAACGGCAAGTGTGAGTCTGCCTTCCTGTCCAAGAGAAACCCCAGACAGATCTGCTGGACCGTGCTGTACAGACGCAAGCACAAGAAGGGCCAGTCTGTAAGTGTCAGCTACGTCTTTAACTGTGAAAATGATAGAGGCTTCTCCAATCTGTGAAGACGGTTAAACACATGCTGAGGTGCTCGAACACCTTTGGCTGCGAGTGAACGGTGTGCACAGTGTAGTCTGTGTTATGTGTTGTTGCTGGCCTGTGTTTTGCAGGCTCGGCAGCAGCACTCACTCCACACCTGCAGCCATAGAACAACTGGGGATCATAGTACTGGCTTTTGACATCTTCCCATCAGCCAGCCTCCAAACTCTCCCAACACACCCAATTTGTATCATTGTAGTTCAATTCCTAGTAATACTTCAAGATGGTTGAGCTTTGTATAAAATGGAAATAGTTTAATTACCTTGTCAGATTGTGTGACAGTAATCTTCTGAGACAAAATAATAGTTTGTTTTTATATTGAAATATCAAAAAGCTTGAAGGTGGCTGACAACATGCTGCTGAGAAATGTTGCTTTGGTCTTTCTTATTTATCTTGAAAAGATGCAGACACCTGTTCAGAAGTCTTTAAAAGCTGAATTGTCCATGTTCAAAGTTTTATCACACAACTATGTAATGTAACTGCAAACATTTTAATGAGCTTGTATTAATTTGATTGTACCCATAGAAAACCGCAGTGCAAGTGTTTTATTTATGCTCAACAGTTCTTTATGCGTCTTACTGTCAAAAGACATTGTTTTGCTTATTAACACATGCAAAGATAATGTCACTCTGTATCTGCAAACAAATTGGTATACTGTATCGTTATTGTGGTTTCTAAAACATGCCTTAAGTTGATGCTCGTCGCCGTTTCTCTGAAGTTGAGGGATTTATTTAACTAAACCTATCAAGTTTTTCCAAGCTGTTTTAGTGATGTTCCTGTTGAAATTTCACAGATTTTATGGTCCAAGTAAATGCATTTTGTGTGTTAACAGGAAGAGGTGTCAAAGAAGCGTACCCGCCGCGCAGTGAAGTTCCAGAGGGCCATCACTGGGGCCTCCCTGGCTGAAATCCTGGCCAAGAGGAATCAGAAACCTGAGGTCCGCAAGGCCCAGAGGGAGCAGGCCATCAGGTATGACAACAAATTTAAAATCACCTGCCTGTTTCTTACTTACCGGTAAATGCCACATTTAACTACACTAATCTGTTAACATGGATTGAAGTTCTCCCGTCGCCGCGAGAGATTCCCATCATTTTGAACATGGCCAGGATGGTTTCCCATCTGTAAAAATGAGTAGGGAGAAAAAAGTTTTTTTTTTTTGTAGCCCTGGTATCCAGATAATGGAGCGCTACGTTAATGTACGGTTACGTTTGTATTATGTACGGCTTGGAGTCTGAGCTAAGCTGCTAATCCGCTCTCCATCCAGAAGTAGCGGAGCTGCTTGCGGGGTGGGGGATTTGGGAGGTGGGGTGTTTCTGTTACAGGGAAGGGTGCCCTAGTGTTGCGTTCAAGACTACCGTACCTAACCCGAGACCAAATCAAAACCAAGACCAGAGTGCACCGAGACGAGACCCAAAACTTTTAGGGTCCGAAACCAAAACTTTTAGGGTCCGAAACCAAGTCGAGACCAAGACCTCAAATAAAATTAAAATAACATTTTATTATAAAACATTTTTATAGAAGTTACATACTGCAACTTTTAAGTTTGCTTTTGAATGAATGTATCCGCTTTTATAAATTTTCAAAGCTACATAACAAAGAAATCAGACATTCAATGGTCTAACTTCATGTGATTCAACAATAAAATTACACAACTGTTAAACTGGAAGCAGTTTCATCACATGACAAGTCTTAAAAAACTGCAGTGGCAAAAAAAACTCTTCATAAGTCTGAACTCAACACCAAGGATAACCATATACAGTACGGTAGTTGCATTAGTTATAAGTATATTATTTGTGATTTAAATTGGCACATTTTATAACTGGTGATATGGCAGACATCTTATCCTGCAACCAGACAATCACTTCTAACTTTCTGTTGCCAGATAAGAGGTGAGGTTTTCCAGCCCCAAAATCTGTTGAAAACCACCGTATCAGACAAAAATCCACCCAGTCATTATATTGTTATAGTATATTTACTGTTTGAACATGAACACACATCAGTACAAACCAAGGTAATTTAACAATATGTGGCAAAACGCAGCAATCCAACAAAAAGATTCCCAGAGTTCCCAGCAAAATCAGAATGAAAATGGTAAATGGAGCTTATTTATATAGCGCTTTCCAGCCCCCTGTGAGGAGCCCCAAAGTGCTTTACAATACCAGCCATTCACCCATTCATTCACACATTCATACACCGGCAGTGGTAGCCTACCTTGCAAGGCGCCATCCAGACCTACCAGAAAACTGCCCAACTGGCAGTAAACCGCCAAATCTGGCCACACTGGGAGTGACCTGTGCGAGTGTAAGGGGGTGGACGTGACAGCAGTAACAAAACATGTAGTTAGCAATGAGTCACGTCATCTCTTGGATTTGAACCAGTACGTTTTGCTTCCAATAAAAACAAAGATGTTAACAAATAAACTGGACAATATTCTGGCAATTTAGTGATACAGTAGTTCCACAGCTGTGGTCTTGACGGATCTTGAAATAAAATCCAGAGTCCTCAATGTCCGAGACCAACACAAGACCGAGACCAAATGCTGTCCAGTCCGAGACCGAGACCATCAAAAAGTGGTCTTGAGACCGGTCTTAAGACCAAGACCGGTCTCAAGTACTACAACACTAGGGTGCCCTCCTTGGATAATGGTAGGGGGAACGCTTTGAATGAAATAATCATTTTAGGAGAGAAATCTGTCTAGAAAATTGTATTTACTTAATGTACTTTTACTAAGGTCATGTACACACTAAACTGTGTACTTTCACTAAGGTCATGTACACAGTTAGTGTGATATGATGTACACTATGTACACAGGGTCCTGGTTGCATGTACCAGATTTGACTGCTTTAAAAATTTTGACGACTTCTGCTCAGCGGAGCCACATGACCCGGAGGAGAGGAACAGCCGGCAATTAAAAATAAAGTTTCTGAATAATGCCTTTAACACAGCTAAAAACAAAGTACTGGTAGTCAACCAAAAGTCAGTCGTTGCTAAGTTCTGCGTCCACCTGTGAACTAAAGTCCTTTTCGAGGCTCCGAAAAGCACCATTACACTCGTCTTGGTCAGCAGCGGTTTCTGTTTCCTCCTCCAACAGCCAGATCGATCACTTTTAACTTGAAAGCTGCATCATAAGAAATTCTCTGTGCGTTTTCCATTATTGCTGCAGTTGAACACGGTCTGTGCATGAGGTGCAAAATACAGTAATTGATCTGAAGAAACTAATGCACGTCTACCTTGTGGGGGGCCCTCAAGAGTATATCATTGGTCATTACGGTTTGACTTCTGGTCACATGATGACAGAGCAGGTGGAGTTATGGGTTGAAAAACTGAAACCCTGAGCAAGAGGTTTGGTACATGTGATTCCTGAGGCATTCATTCTGTCACAAAAGCCTGCCCCCAAGAGGGCTGGGTGCTGGGCAGCCACATGAGCACCCAGCTGTTAAAGGAAAATGTTATGAGACTGCAGGAAGCCTGTCAAAATTAAATATAAAAATATAAATTATAAAATAAAAATGCATAAATTGGCCGCTCCTGCATATAAACCGCAAAGTGTGAGAAAAAAGTAGTGGCTTGTACACCGGCAATTACGGTACTTTTAAATTGAAACAAGTCTGCATTGTTTT
>JBBPBX010011178.1:0-12958 GCA_038048925.1 Garcialebias charrua | reverse complement strand
GTTCAGCGATTTGTAGACATACATGAGAATTTTGAATTGGATTCGAAGATGAACCGGTAGCCAGTGAAGGGAGGCCAAGACTGGTGTAATGTGCTCTCTTTTGCGTGTGCTGGTTAAAAATCGGGCAGCTGCGTTCTGAACCAGTTGTAATCGTGCAATGGTGGCTTGACTGACGCCAAGCAGAAGGGAATTGCAGTAATCAAGCCTAGATGTAATGAATGCGTGAATCACTGTCTCCAGGTTGTTTTTTGATAATATGGGCTTCAGCTTAGACAGACGCCTCAGCTGGAAAAAACAGCCTGTTTAAATAGCCTGGAATAAGTAAAGTATGAAATGGCATTGCTGATGGTCATTGAGGTAAAATGTCTTTCTTTACAGTTTTAGCCACAAAAGTGTTGAAATATTAAATGTTATACATGTGATGTAATTGTAATAGCAAACGTAACCAAGTGTTGAATTTAGGAAAATACATTTCTGATGTGGGGTTAAGCTGCCATATATACACTCAGCTGATGGATCTGTATGATTTGATAATGTAGCAGTTTTATTTCAGGATGTCACTTTATTTTCCATCTGGTGACCAGTAGTTTAAACCCAGGGTATCAGTGGGGTTGTAAAAGGTATTAAAAGGTAGTAAATAAAATTGACACAAATTATGGCCATTAAAAAGTAATGTCATCTGACGAGGTATTAATTTTTTTTTTAACATACACAACTATATTTTTCCCGTTGTATCGGCGAAAAAATCCTGTGAATTTATTTATCTTTTCTAATTTTATGTTTGAGTAGGACCCAAGTTAAATCAATGACTTCATATCGTTGGTCCGTGCGCGTTCGCGCCCACGGCCGGCCGAGAGCCGACAGAGCTTCCAGAGCCGTCATGGAGAAATGCAAGTCTTCAGACCCCGGTTAGAGGATGCCAGATTCAAAGACTGGCTTCAGCCAACAGCCGAGAGGCTTATTGTCATGTCCGTAAAAAGAAACAGGAAGGAGGAACGCGGCTCGTTTCTCTGAAATTTAACAAGAAAAGCACCTAAACAATTATTTGTTAGCTCAAAATTATAGCAGAGGTGTGTCTCAGTCTAACATTTTCTTAATAAATGTATTTTAATGGTCAAATCAGCTGGGATGGTGCAGCTGTTTTGACGGTTCCAAGCAGAGAGCAGAATGAAGGTGGGGAGAATATGGCAGGCCGATTGAGTCATTAATAGCTGGTGAAGATTCTCAGTCAAAAAATGGTTTAAATATGGGGGGGAAAATCCATAAATATGTCATACAGGCTGAAAAATACAGTCGTTATTTTTCTCCCTCTTTTTGAATTGTTCATGTGTTCAGTGTTGAATCCTTTTAATTGAACTGTTCTGTTTTCAAGTTTACGTTTTTTTTTTGTTTTTGTTTTTTGTCATTAGAGATATGTTGTGTGTGGGAACAATTAAATAGCTTTTTGTCTTGGGTTAGATTTAAATAACAAATAGGTCAGTGCTTTTATTGAGGCAAGAACGAACATGCTGTATCCAGTAATTGTTATAAAACTACATTTAATACCAAAGTTCAGGAAGAAAATGACAGTACAGTAATCTATCACTTTACAATTACCGGTAGTTGCTCTGAACTGAAATACAAGAGGTTGCCGCTACGGTTGCAGCTCAGTGTCATGATGGTATTAAAACATACTGTATACCGGTAGTGATGGTATTAAAACATATACCGGTAGTGATGGTATTAAAGGTCCACTGACATCATCTTACAAATTTGCATGAAATGATAGAAGATATATATATTTTATCATTCAACTGTTTGTTTTTTCAAACAAAACGATAAATTAATGAAAATTCCTTAAAACTGAGTATAAAATTAAACGCTTTTCTCTCTGAAAAATCCGACTACAAGCGAATGCAACATTTGTGACGTTGCGAGAAGTCTTTAGAACGCCCCATATAAATATTCATGGCGAACAAGAAATAAAACAAAATGATCAATCTAAGTTAAGATTTGAGCTATTTATCTTTAGTTTTGGAAGCAGGAAGTTAGATGAGCAGAAACCGCAGGTTTAGGTCTACAACTGTATGTATTTGACTCTTACCTGTTCAGGAAACAGGGAGCTCAGTCTGAGGGGAGGCAGCTTTATTTATTCCATTTTTGACGAATGTCTTACATCTTTTGGGAAAGTGAAAAGGCTCACTTGTTCACTGATGATATTAGAGCACCCAGATGCAACATAACCGGCATTTTTTAAGTTTTACAACAAAAAAAGGCTATCTGGATAAGAATGAATATGCGTTAATGGCAGATGCAGACTGATGATGCATTCGCTTGTAGTCAGATTTTTCAGAGAGAAAAGTGGTTTTTAATTTTAAACTCACTTTAAAAGGAATTTTCTTTAATTTATCATTTTGTTTGCAAAAACGAACATAGTTGAATGATACTTAAGATTTTCTGTATACAGTATACCGGTACCCTGAAACCTCAGCTCCCATATGAATGATGGTGCAAATACTTTATATGAAAATGCAACAGCAAAGTGTGTCCTGTATTTTGCTTTTTTTAACAAAGTTTTGACTGAAAAGTTTTTAAAAAATTGCGATCTTTTATTTGTAGATCAGTCTCCGTTCTGATATTTACCCTTCTGAAATTTACTGAGTTAGAACTGAGCACAAATACAAGATTTAATCTCTGATCGTAACTGTTCAGGCTAATTTGGTTATTTTTCTTATAGAGCTGCGAAGGAGGCCAAGAAGGCAAAGCAGGCTGCTAAGAAGCCTGCAGCCCCGAGTGCAAAGGTGAGATCTGCCTGTTTAAAATTCAAAAATATTCAGTAGACATCATGTTGTGATCATTGATGCTGCTTAAACTTTCAGACAAGATGCAATCTAGTTAAGAGCAGTAATTTGAAGTCTGCGTGCTGAGCTGTTCAGTAATTTTCTGTGCTGGCATTTCTCTCCACAGGCCTCTTCCAAGGCTGCACAGAAACCCAAGGTCGCCAAGACCATGAAGGTCAACGCGCCCCGCGTCGGTGGAAAACGCTAAACCAGACTCATTGTTGATGCTTGTGAATAAAATTGTGGTTAACCCTCAGTGGAGTGATTTATTAAAAACTAAGTCACATCAAGGTGAAAACTTGACAGAATGAACACTGGCTCATAGCCAGAAGCAAATTACCTGTTTAAAAACCTACAATAAGGAATAAAACTAATTGGTGCTAAAATAACAAATATACATTGTTTTAAAACATTTGCTTATTTAGAATAAGTATCGGATGTAAAATATGTCAATACACTAAGTACTTGAATTTGATATTAGTAAAACTTTTTCCATTGAAAGCAGTTTCATATTTGAATTTTGGTTGGGCGATGAGGGCAGCCGGGTTTGATTCCTTGTAATCTTCATATGACGTGTCCTTGAGCAAGACAAATTCCCCAACTGCTTCTCGGGCACATGCATGGCTGTCCACTCATTGATCCGAATGTGTCCGAGATTGGTTTACATTTTATATTTTATGGGAATACAATGATACAAAACTCTTTCCATGTTGATAAAATGGGAAACATTACACTTCAAGTCTCATATTCAAGTAAAAATGTTTCTCAATAGTTTTTTTATTTTTTATGCTGTGACTTCTACAACTAAGCATGTCTGTGTGAAAATAACCAGTTAAAGCTGAGACGTCCTGTTAGACCATTTATTCATAGCCACTAATGTTACATTTCAGTAAATCTTTCCTTTGTTCGGTCAGCAGAATAACAGCAATTATTGCTAAATGAAGGGATTACTACATAAATACCACCTGAATTAGTAAAAAAAAATATTTGAAACAATTGTAAAAACATTTTTTAAACAAGGCCTTTCAGAGCAGGTTCATGACAGCTGTTGCTGCCATTTGCTCGACTCGCTGCATTGATCAGTTAAGCTGCACGTTAAATATAACAGCATCCAACACAACGTGGACAAAATGATCAGGATCTGTTCTCAGATTAAATGACTAAACTATTAAAATGGAAGCAATCGTTGCACAGTAAAGGATTTTAATGACTGCTGAGGTACAGACATCTGGACTTGAAATATATGGCAGAAAAAAATTAACGTTATTAAATTATTCCTAAAATTTCTTTTGCCAACATTCCCTAAACCACATTCAAGACGAACTCGTGTTGATGTTTCTAGGAGTCTTGATCTACTGATTGCTACAACTTTAGGTTGATTAAAAGAAAAACTTCCCAGTTAGTGCAACTGGTATGAATCAACGGTACAATCAGAAAACTTGTGCGTTCGTGAACATCAGTCCTGTGAGTTGATTACATGTTTTTAAGTTCATTTTCTCTTTTTGTTTACACCCTGAGGTAGTATGACACTTTAGAAAGCACACATTTCCTACAGGGACTTCAGGCTTAATGTGGTTATGATGTGGATGTTGTGAAAATAACGTGGGATGATGATGATGATGGTAGTCTCCCTTTGAGTCAGCAGGAACGCAGCAGGAAGGTTGGATAATCAAGAGTCTTGAGACTGAGCTGCTGCTTTTTCCTGCGCCTTCTTATCCTGCTCATACCTGTTGGGAAAGACATAAAAATTAACTTTATTCATGTCTGCATTGGACTCCTAGTGACAGTTTCTACATTTTATCACTTAACGATTCTTTTTTAATGATCAAATTCTTTAAATTCCTGTTTAATAGGATTTTGTTACAACTAAGGCCAATCTTCAAATAAACCTAAAACCGTGCGGCACCGTGGAGAAACAGGACCCCCCCACACACACACACACACACACACACACACACACACACACAATGGTTGCAGATGCTGCTTCCTTCTGAGTGGACATTTTTTAATAGTCTGGAGAAAGTTCCTCACATAAAAAGCCAAACATTCTGAAAAATAGAAAGTCCACTTGGCTTAGATTTAACTTGTTAAAAGTGAATGTCAATAGAGAAGAAAATTAACTACATGTACTTCTTATTTTTAAACTTTGTGGGAATAATCTCAGGACTAAACCTTATAAAGATCTAACCTATTCTCCTTTAGTGCCCGTTTCCTTGTAGGTCTTTAAAGTTTAGACTACCAGTCCAGCTGCATAGATGCAAATTGACTTAAGTATTTGTATATACTGGCACAGTATATTCATTATTATTTTTTCATTGATATGGCCGTTTGTTTTTTGTTTTCATCAAGAGAAAAATGGCATGAGATAGCTCTGATTCATTTGTCTCAAAGTACAGACGAGCACAACAACCTTCCGTGCAGCTGTGCAAACTTACAGTCAAAACAGATGAGATATAGTTTTTCTTCCAAATTTGTAAAGCACAATCTATACCGGTATTTAAAAATAAACTCAACTTTATCTTTTTTTTTTTTTATCAATATGACTGGACTTATTAAATGTAAATTTGTTATTTGTTTTTAACTTATTGATGCTAATAAATAAGTTTATAGATATGTTAGTAATTTCTCTATAAACACTTTATAAAATCATTATTATGCAATAATTAAGGGTGACGGAGACAAAACTGACCAGTTTGTTGCCAAATAGTGATCCAAATCTATTCACCTATAACTTTAAGGCCTACTGCACTCCTTTGTACACTGCTCACCTGTGGAGACGTTATAAAAGGAGCAGTATGTATAGACTAACTGTGGCATATAATGATGGCCTTCGGATGATGCTGAGGGTACCTCGATGGAGCAGTGCGAGCAAAATGTTTGCAGATGCAGGTGTGCCTACCTGCCCAGCGGTGCTGCGTAACCTCATGAATAGATGCATGTGCAGATTGTCTGAATCTAAAAACTATCATCACTACACTGACCAACCCTGGACTAAGCTCTGTGAGATATTTTTCTATTTTAAGGACTCATTGGCGGATGAGCCTCTATAGGATAGCTTTTTAATCTTTAAATATTTTTCTTGTTTCTTTTTATATATGGATCTTATATTGTGTCTGAAATAAAGGAACTACTACCGGTACTACTTTCATCCAGAGTTCCCTGATGCATGCTCAATAATCCAGGTAGAAAAATCTAAAAAAGCTAAGTCTGGTCCTCTGGACATTCAAAAAACAAAACAAAGCAAAAAAAAAAAACGTTAGAAACGTTTCGTCTGGACCAGACTGAGCTGAATACAGTACAGCAGCTCAGACTGAGGAAGTCTTTTGGACGAAAGACGAAACGTTTGTATAGTTGTTTTTTTTTTGCTTTGTTTCGTTTTGTTTTTTGAATGTCCAGAGGACCAGACTTAGCTTTTTTAGATTCATCCAGAGCTGTTATATTAAACATTTCAGACTAAGTTACTACCTTGTAAAAACAATAAGCATTTGTAAACCTAATTATTTTAGGGTATAATATTAGCTGTGGATACTTATAATGCAGTGATTCATTCATTCAACCTTTATTTAGTCAGGTAAATCTTGTTGAACCTCATGGGCTCATTTACGAAAGGGACCGGCTTAAAAAAATAAAAAATAAAGTACAATAGCACATGTTAAAGAAATAGGTTTACAAATGCTTATTGTGCTTACATGGTAAATGTTCAATATAACAACTCTAGATGAAATACAGGTAGTCCCCGATTTACGAGCGCTCTGATCTGCGAGGTTCCAGACTTACGAGCTGCGAATTTTTGGAAAAAAATACTGAGTTTTCATGTGTTTTTTCACTACAGTTAGTTAGTTAAGCATATAAACACACGTTTCCGATCATTTTTATGCACTCAAAAGTAGTTTTTAGATGAAAATAGAGTGTTTTTAGTCGCGCTAGCGAAAACCGTTCCAATTTACGAGCGGATTTCCGGATTTACGAGAGAAATGGCGGCCGTTCCAAATTACGAGATTTCCGGTTTACGAGCGCCTCGTTGTAACGGATCTCGCTCGTAAATCGGGGACTACCTGTATATAGGTGAACAGATTTGGCTCATTTGGCAAGAAACTGGTCAGTTTAGTCTCTTGTCACCCGTAATTAACCCTTGTGCGATCTTAACATTCTGTTTACTCCCCTTGTCCTACGGGTCAAAAATGACCCGCACTACCAAAGACCCAAAATAAAGCAGCTTTATTGAACTTTAAATCCAAAATCCATTTTCCACGATGAAACAACCTATTTATCAATGCATCTCAATTATTTATTTTTTTATATTTTTTTATCATGTATTTTTGTTACACAATACAAAAAGACAATCACCAGTTAACAGTATTACACTTTTTTTTTTTACCACAAACCAACTGTCAAAACAGTTTTCTTTTACACAGTAAAGGTTTATTATGGCTATTATATAAATGTAAAGTAATTATTTCTGAATTATTTATATTGAAAGGGAAAAAACAGTCAACAATCTGGAACTTTTTTGTCACGTTTATTTTTTAAATATTTTTTAGGAAGTGAATTATAAAAATACTTCTCTCATAACACAACAAAAAAACAAAATGTTGCTTGATTTTGTGAACAATTTTCAACTTCTACTATATTTATCACATGTAGGACAGTATGTGAGCCCCTTCTTGTTTGCTCTGGTGATGGACCGACTAACAGATGAGGTCAGGCAGGAATCCCCATGGACTATGATGTTTGCAGATGACATTGTGATATGTGGTGAGAACAGGGAACAGGTGGAAGAGAACTTGGAGAGGTGGAGGTATTCACTTGAAAGAAGAGGAATGAAAGTCAGCCGTAGTAAGACAGAGTACATGTGTGTGAATGAGAGGGAGGCTGGTGGAACAGTGAGACTACAAGGAGCAGAGGTCACAAAGGTGCAGAACTTCAAGTACTTGGGGTCCACTGTCCAGGAAAATGGGGAATGTGGTAAAGAGGTGAAGAAGAGAGTCCAGGCAGGATGGAGTGGATGGAGAAAAGTTTCAGGAGTGATTTGTGACAAAAAGGTGTCAGCAAAGGTCAAAGGAAAAGTTTACAAGACAGTGGTGAGACCAGCTATGTTGTATGGTCTGGAGACAGTGTCATTGACAAAAAGACAGGAGAAAGAACTGGAAGTAGCAGAAATGAAGATGCTGAGGTTCTCCTTAGGAGTGACAAGGATGGATAAGATCAGGAATGAGATCATCAGAGGTACAGCACATGTTGAACAACTGGGAGATAAAGTTAGGGAGGCCAGACTGAGATAGTTTGGACATGTCCAGAGGAGGGACAGTGGGTATATTGGTAGAAGGATGTTAGAAATGCAGCTGCCAGGAAAAAGACAAAGAGGAGATATATGGATGCAGTTAGAGAGGACATAGTTGGTGTGAGGACAGAGTGAGGTGGAGGAGGATGACTCACTGTGGCGACCCCTGAAAAGGGAAAAGCCGAAAGAAGAAGAAGAAGAAGGGCAGTATGTGTGAACGTGAGAATGGGCTTTGCAGATGTGTTTCTCACATGTGCAGCACACAGCTTTTGTCTTGCAGTCCTTCTTCCAGGGGCAGAACTGGCACCTTTTTCTTTTGACTGACCCAGCTGCAGCCTTTATTATTTCTTAGTTTGTTTTTTTGTTTTGCTTGGCAGCTTGTGTGATGTGAGGGGTTAGCTGCAGATCAAGAGTGCAGGTGCAGGTCAAATGCAAGTTCTAGTGTCTTTGATGTGTGTGTGTGTGTGTGTGTGTGTGTGTGTGTGTGTGTGTGTGTGTGTGTTAGAGAGAGTTTGTGTGTGGCCTTTGAACTTTTTTCTGGTGTTTAAATGCCTTTATAATTCACGGGTCAAAAATGACCCATAGGACGATCTTTGGACCCTAGTGGTGTACAGCCCACATGTAAACCTAGACAAAAACAAAGTATCACTTTTTGTAATGATGGGGTCACTTTAGGAAAAGTCATAAAATTTCAAGTTGGAAAAATATAGTTTAAGGTATTTTTTCTATAGCTAAACATGGTAGCGGGTCACTTTTGACCCGCAGGACAACACAAGGGTTAAGGCATAATTAGTTATTATTAATTACTTATAAAGTGTTTAAAGAGGAATTAATAATGTCTCTATAAACTCTAAAAAAGTTAAGTCTGGTCCTCTTGACATTCAAAAAACAAAACAAAACAAAGCCAAAAAAAAAAAAAAAGATGTAGAAATGTTTCATCCGAAAGACTTCTTCAGTCTGAGGTTCTGTATTCAGCTCAGTCTTATAAATATGTCCAGAGGACCAGACTTAACTTTTTATTTATTTTTCTACCTGGACTATTGAGCATGCATCAGGTTATATCTATAAACTATTTACCGTATTAGCCATCTATAAGGGGAGCCTTATTGTAAAGAGGTACCAACATGTTAATACAAGATTAATGCAGCTCAAACTTTGATATTTATTTGATCTTGAGTTTCTGAATGTTTTTTTCTTTCTTGCAGCATTTTCCTAAAGTTTCATATTTCTTGACCTTGTTTTATACAGAAACTTAGCAGATATTTCTAAACTAATGACATTTTTGAAGAAAATGTTTGTGATGCAAGTTAATTACGTATATTAACTTGCATCACATCATATATTATTTGTAAGTTTGCTGGTGTTGGCATTAAAAAAAAATCATGAATGAGGAAATTATTTGTGTGACTTATTGATAAAGCTTTTAGAATTACTATATTTTTATTAATTTACTTCCACTTATCTGTTTGTATGGCGAGTTCATATTTCAAGTTTTTGGATTTTTATCTCAAGTAAGTTTGGCTTTTTTTCCACTTTATTCCTATATATAATTTCTAGTTTTTGAAAAACACAATTTAAACTTAAAAAATAAAATAATTTCTGTTTCACATCAGGAATGAGTGATGAGCATCTGACCACAGAAAGCTGCTGTGCTCTTATCCTGCAACCTTTTATATTAACGGATCATTAATTCATTCTGAAGCACGTTTCTCCGAAGGAATCCAGTTCTGAGTTAGCGCTCATATTTCCCACAAACACACAAACGCACCTCCAGATCCTGTAGAGCTGCGACGCTCCGGCGGTGCCGACAAAGAAGTTTACAGCAAAAAGGTTCCAGTTTTTGGGGATTATAACCAGAGAATATCTGGACCAGACGAGACCTGGAGGAGGACAAGAGGAGGGGGTGACGCTTGTGCTCACGTTCTCCATCGGAACAGAGTCGATGTTTTGACAGAAATCTAACAGATAAGACTTGTTTGAAGTAAAAGATTGTGAAAGATGCAACCTTTAGCACACTTTAGTCAAGTCCATCTCTGAACAGATAAAGCAACACAGTTGAAACAGAGAGGTTCAATGATACACTTGAACTTAAATCTGATGAATCGCACTCAAACCCAGTCTCACCAGTAGCTGTCAGCACTCCAGATTGAGAGAGACTGAGCTTATCTGCTGTTCGAGTCATATCAGCCAAACCCGCCATCACCAGACCCTGAAAGTTAGAACAACTGTTTTCAATTCAACAATTCAGTTCATAACCGTTTCTATAACTAGTTACAAGTTCAAGGTGTTTGAAATGTTTTTATTCTTTCAATTCCACAACATGAGCAGACGACAAGAAGAAGAGGTATAGAACTGATGAAGTTAAGTTTGAATAATGTAAATAGTGTAAATAATTTGTTTGAATAAAAACTGTAAACGGTATCTGTTTCTGTCATTTTTATGGGCGGGGTGAGCGTGTATTAATTTTAAAGCTGCTGTATTT
Source organism: Garcialebias charrua (assembly GCA_038048925.1). Lineage (NCBI taxonomy): Eukaryota > Metazoa > Chordata > Actinopteri > Cyprinodontiformes > Rivulidae > Garcialebias > Garcialebias charrua. The sequence continues at coordinate 2,376 of JBBPBX010011178.1, read as the reverse complement.
ATGTTGTTGTAACCGTCAAAGAGCATTTATTAAAAAAATTAAACCGAGACACGTTAACATATATATTCAGCTAACAAATGTATTTTTAGGCGTTTCTGTAGTTAAATTTTAATGAAATTCAGCTCGCGCTGCACAATGGACCACATTTCCGGGTTGTCTCAGCGGTGACGCGTAACGTCGGCCGTGACGTCAGCGCATATTAAACACTGAAGCGTATTATGTACGTTTTTTTCTGGTTTATTGGCAATAATTGGTCAAAGCGTATTATACACGGGTGCGTATTTTACATCGACGAATACGGTAGATAAAACTAAGGCTTTCAAACTCCAACAAAGGTTAGAAACAACCTGCAGTGTGTGTGTGAGTACACAGGTTCAACTGTGTGAAAGTGCATTTACCCATTTGAACATCGGAGCCCAGAAGAAAACAGTTTTTGGACCTGAAAGGACACAGAGAAAGAAAATACATCAACTATGATGGCACTTGCAGGCATGATCATAGTTTTTGTTTACAGCTACAATTTTGTGATTTTGCATTCGTGTAAAAAAAAAAAAAAACATGGTTAGAATTAATTTAATCATTTTTTTGTACAGTGATCACTAATTTAGATCACTTTACAGCAACGAGGCAGAAACTTCAGGGAACATAATCTACTGCAAGCAGTTAATTTTCTGTAAATGTAATGGTCATGTAGGTTTAACTGTATTCTGAAATGATGCAAGTGACTGGTAGTGTGACCATCACAAAGGACTAACATGTTTTATCACTAGGGGTGCACAGATTTATCGGCCCCGATTCCCTTAATTTTGGGGAATTGCGATCGCCGATACCCATTTTAGAAACTTATTTTTTATAGTTAACAATTGTCTAAACTTCATTTATATTTCAGAGCACTACCTCATGGCCAGTAAAAACAAGTTTGTATTTTTTCTAGGATATTGTTCAAGGGTATGTTTTTCAATAAAATTCAAGGATTCAAGGTTCTTTATTTGTCATACGCACCTGTGGTGGAATTAAATTGTTTACACAGGGTCCCAGTTACATCCAACAAAAGTATAAAATGTAAAAAACAGTAATAAGATCTAAGATATGAACTAAGAAAAACAACTAAAAATACACTAAGCACTAATAGTAAAAAAAAAACAATATGCCGAACAGCAGCACGAACATGAGCCTGTGTGAGCAGATGAGCACGAATGAACACAGCAACATGAAACATGTTGCTGTGTTGAAATTAATGAAAATAATATTGGAACATTGAAGGTGCATTGTGACCTTAGAACACCTGACAGTGTCGCTTATAAAACAAAATCGGTATCGGCCAAAATCGGAATGGGCAGGTCAGGTTTTTTAGAGATCGGCCAGAAAACTGCAATTGGTGCACCCCTATTTATTACTAGACTGTTCAGTTCTGGATGTTCTTCAAACATCTGTATTGTTCTCAAAACTACAGAACTGGTCAGTTCAAAGTCCTCAAATCACGATTTAAAAAAAATACTTCACTCTTGTTAGAATCTTGATACTTTATGACACTTTATTTTTTAGTTCCAACTTTAATCAAAACTTATATAAAAGAATTTCATCAAAAATCTGACCCAATTAAAACTCTAGTAAACTAAAGTATTGTTTGATTTCACACAGTATTTTTCTTTAAAATTATTTCATTCCAACTAGGATTTATAATATAAAGAAATACGACACGGAGAACCCACATAATCTGACTAAAAGACGTCTTTCCAGCCTACAGGAAGGGCACGCAGTTAAACACAATAAACTGCAACACGGAGCAGAGAAGCTGCTGGCCTGGAATCAGCTTTTCTCAGAAATGTTACGGGCTAAACAGAATGTAAGATGGTTGCCACTGCAAATTATCCTCGAGGGCGTTGCCTTTGTGTTGCTGCACTTTCATACCTGTTCAGAAAGCTTTCCTGGACTAAATGAGCCTAAGGGCACTTTCACGGGTAAAGCTAAAGAACAGAGAGTTCAGTTTACCTGAAAAATCTCCCTTCAGTCTAATTATTCTGTGTGTGGTGATACAGTAATTAAAGAACTGGAGGTAAACATGAGACTTATAAAGAAAAGTTTGAGAAAATTGTTTTCTTTGTTTTAGAGGGTATAATTTGTGTTGATTATACCTCATTTGTAGAAACTGGGCCAGCAGCATGAAGTTCACAAAGGTCAGATCTTAATGATGAGTGTAGGGATCAGTGACATTTATGCATGTTTCTTACAATCTGACACATTCAGATAAAAAGTTTAACTCAGACATTTGGTGACTGTTTTATTTGTCATCAATATGTAATATATTTTATAGTTTCAGACAAGCCAAAATATCAAACCTTTGCTTTTACCACGACAAAGACATTTTTATGGCAG
>JBBPBX010011177.1:45756-56436 GCA_038048925.1 Garcialebias charrua | reverse complement strand
GATTAATGCTAAGATTATTTTTATTTTTCCAATTTACGAGTATGGTTTTCTTTGCGATGCATAAGGCAGTGAAAAGCATATAGGATGTATTTTTTTCTAGTATAACATCTTCAAAGATACCCAATAAGCAAACAGATGGAGAGAGTGGGATATTAATTTTCAAACATTTAGACAAGTCTTCACATACCTGTACCCAGAACCTCTGAACGGATGGACAGAACCAGAGCGCGTGAATATAATCATCAGGTGTATTACTTATGCACTGTGAGCACTTGTTAGATGGTATAAAGCCCATCTTAAACATTCGCTCCCCTGTATAATGTACTCTATAGAGAACCTTATATTGTATTAATTGTAAATTGGAGAGTCTAGTCAATTTAAAAGTATTTGAACATACTTGAGACCAAATTTTTTGTTCAAAGTTGATTGATAAATCTGACTCCCATTTTTCAACAGGTAGTGCTATCGAGTCATCGATCCTAGACAATTTTTTGTATATTTTAGATAATAATTTCGGTGGTTGAAAATTAATAAACTCTAACACACATGTTGGGGTTTCCAACAATGTTTTATTAAGCTTAAATTTCTTTTTTACAATTGACTTAATTTGTTGGTATTGTAGGAAATATTTATTATCAATGTCATATTGTATTATTAATTTATTAAATGGAATAAAGTCTATACCCTCAAATATGTGTTCCAGACATTCAATACCTTTCATTCTCCAACCTGGGAAATTTAACATATTATTTTCTTGTTGAATGTCAGGATTGTTCCAGAGAGGTGTATGTCTACATGGGAGTAGTGAAGACTTTGTCATTTTCAGATACTCCCACCATGCTGTCAGAGATGAGCTAATATTGATGCTCTTAAAGCAGACATGTCTTTTTAAATCTGTACTGATAAATGGTAGATCTGAAATCCTAATATTATTACATAAAGTTTGTTCTATATCTATCCAAGTTTCATCTAGTGCATTCGGTTTTAACCACTTTGATATATATTGTAATCTGTTTGCTAAATAGTAGTAATAAAAGTTTGGAAGTTCTAATCCTCCGGTATCTTTAGATTTTTGTAATGTTTTTAAACTAATACGCGGAGTTTTATTGTTCCAAAGGAATTTAGATATAGAAGAGTCCAGGGACTTAAACCATTCATTTGAAGGTTTATTTGGAATCATTGAGAATAAATAATTTATTCTCGGCAGCACCATCATTTTTACTGAGGCAACTCTTCCCATAAGTGATATGGGTAGAGATCTCCATCTAGTAAGATCGTCTTCAATTTTCTTTAATAATGGGATATGATTTAATTTTATTAAATCCTCCAATTTAGGAGAGATATTAACACCTAAATATTTAATGTTACCTGATTGTAGTCTTTCATTAAGAGAATTATTAAACATGCAATTTATTGGAAGAACTGTAGATTTTGTCCAGTTTATAGAATAATCAGAAACTTTTGAAAATGAGTTTATTAACTTTATAACATTAGATATTGAGTTTCCTGAGTTCTCAAGAAAAAGCAAAACATCGTCAGCATAAAGACTAATTTTATGTTCTATGTTTCTACCCTTTATGCCTTTAATATCCGCACTTTGCCTTATTGCTGCTGCTAAAGGTTCAATAAAAATAGCAAATAATGCTGGTGAAAGTGGGCAACCTTGCCTGGTGCCCCTCTGTAAACAGAAGCTTGAAGATAATTGATTATTTGTCCTGACGCACGCTGTAGGTGAGTTATATAATATTTTTAACCAATTAATGAAGTAATTCCCGAAGCCAAATTTATTTAATGTAGCAAATAAGAAATTCCAATTTACTCTATCGAATGCTTTTTCAGCATCTAAAGAAAAAATAGCTGTTTCAATATTTTTAAAATACGAATACTCTATTACATTATATAATCTGCGAGTGTTTGTGTTCGAGTGTCTTCCTTTTATGAATCCGGTTTGGTCTGGATGTATAATAACAGGAGTTATCTTCTCTAGTCTTTTTGATAAGACTTTACAAATTATTTTAACATCAACATTAATAAGAGAGATTGGACGATAACTGGTAGGTAATACTGGGTCTTTGCCTGGTTTTAATAAGAGACTAATGTTGGCTGAATTCATATGTGTTGGTAGCCTGCCATTTCCTTCTGACTCAAGTAGCACTCTATAGAATATCGGTTCCAGTATATCCCAGAATTCTTTATAGAATTCCACCGGATAGCCATCAGGACCTGGAGATTTCTTATTAGGCATGCTTTTAATTGCTTCATGGAGCTCATCTGATGTTAATGGTGAGTCTAGTTTTGATGACTGACTAATATCTAGTTTTGGAAGTGTTACTTTCTCCAAGAATTCATTAATATCTTGATTAGATGGATTTATTTGTGGAGTGTAAAGAGTTTTATAGAAGTCTTTAAAAACCTTGTTTATTTTTCCCTCATCATGAATTATATTTCCATTTTTATCTTTAATACCATATATAGATGTTTTTTCTTTGTTTAATTTGAGTTGATTAGCTAAAAAGTTCCCAGATTTATTACCGTATTCAAAATTATCTAATCTAAGTCTTTGTATCAAGAATTTATTTTTCTTATCAATATATTCATTTAGTTCTAATTTTAATTTGCGTAGCTTTTGCTGTGTTTCCTCTCCTTGTAGACCTTCTAATAGTTTAATGGATTTCTCTAATTCCTCAATACGTTTATTTTCTTTTTTCTTTTTATTTGTTGAATAGGATATTATTTTACCTCTCATGACTGTTTTCCCAGCCTCCCAAAGTGTACATGCTGAAGTTCCTGGCAAGTCATTAAACTCTAAATATGATGTCCATTCTTTTTTAAAGTATTGCAAAAATTCTTCTTCTTGAAGCAGTGATGTATTTAATCTCCAATTTATATTTTTTGTCATTACTTTTTTATTATCTAAATTTAGAGTAACTGGTGCATGATCGCTGACAGCAATAGTGTGTATCTTAGTGTCTGAAATATTGGTCAGCAATGAATTGCTTACTATGAAATAATCAAGACGAGAATATGAGTGATGCACATGTGAAAAGAAAGAATATTCTTTGCTATCAGGGTGAAAAGTACGCCATGCATCGCAGAGTCCATAATCATTCATATACTGTTTAACTATATTTATAGATTGCCAACTGCGTTGAGCTCCCACTGCATTCAGTCTGTCTAATTTGTCATCGAAACCAAAGTTGAGATCACCTCCCATTACTAGTGAGGAATCCATGTGATTTGATAGAGTGGAAAAAAAGTCGTGAAAAAAAGCAGCGTCGTCTACATTCGGCCCATAAATGCTAACTATGCAATAATTTTGTCCAAATATTGATAACTTTAATATTATATATCTACCTTGTGAGTCTATAACCTGATCTAATACTTTGAAGTTAACGTTTTTATGTATTAAAATTGCTACCCCTCTTTGTCTTGAATTATAACAGGCTGAAAATACATTAGGAAACTCAAAAGACTTTAGCTCATCCACAGTTGAGGCCAATTTATGAATTTCTTGGAGCAATACAACATCTGCCTTTAGTCTTTTAATCTGGTTAAAAATCCTATATTTTTTACTTTGGCTACCGGCTCCATTAATGTTCCATGTGACAAACCCTAAGGTACCCATACCTGTGCTAATGATAATATAGCTAAACCACACCCAATGTCACTAATATAAAAGATACTAATAGATCCAGACAAATACATATCCCTTTAATGATTAATTATATATTATTTTTAAATAGAGTAAGTGCTCTTCTTTTTTTTTAATGAATCAGGGAAGTTTTCATTTATGAAGTAAATGTATGAATATATATAGACGTATGTGAACCCTTGTGCTTGTGCTCCGATAATTGTTAAGATAGAAAAATAGAGACAGAAAAACAAAAAGGAATGATATACATGAAAACATAACTCAGATAAGGAAAAACAACAAAAGAACCCTCTTACCACCTCAAGTGTCATTCCACCTTGTGTACCACCACTAACTGAGTGTGTCCCACCACCGAGCTGTGCTGAAAGAAAAAATTAAATATATCTGGTAAGTAATATTAATAAATACTATATATAATAATATTAATTAATATTAGCAACCAAAACATTTCTTACCTTGATTGTCTAATAAAGCCAAGGAGTAGCTTCTGGATCTCTAAACAGCTGACCGTTTATGTAGAGTTTATCCACAGAGATGTTAGCTCTTCTTCCTTCACTTATATTTTTCTTTCTTATCGGGTACAGAACGCGCCTTCTATTCAGAATTTCTACAGGGAATTGATCATTTATGCTAAAATGTGTGCCACGCAGTTCCCTACCTCGGCTTTTAACCTGTTCTTTTTGTTTGAAATGTTCGAATTTAGCTATTATTGGCCTTGGCCTAGTATTCTCAGGTTTTTTACCTCCCAGGCGGTGAACTCGATGAAAAGTGATCGATTTAACTGTTTCACTCGGCAACTTTAGCTGGTTCTGAATGAATGCCCGAACCGAGGCTTCAGGATCCTCTTCCGCTAGCTCCTGAATTCCAGAAAACACTAGATTTTCTCTCATGCTTCTGGCTTGAATATCTAAAATTGATTCCTTAATCTTCTTATTATCGCCAGAAAGCTGCGTCACCTGATCTGTTATTTTTTTCACTGTCCCCTTCAACTCTTTATTTTCTTTAGCGAGAGATTCTACCTGTTGTTGACTGAACTCGAGCGATTCTCTCAGGCTCTGGAATTCCTTGTGTAGTAGCTCCACTAACGCTAACCGAGCGTCCAAGCTAGATAACTTCTTGTCGATTGACTCAAGTATAGCCGTGAAGCCCGAATTATCCGCGGACGCTTCCGAAGAACTATCTGAGCTACCCTCTCGGTGTCGTTTAGCTAACGGGGCTAATTCGCTAGCAGCGCCGGATGTGCTGAGTTTGCTCATGACTAGCTTTTCAAAATAATCGTCTACAAACAATTCAAGGCTCTCCAAAGTCTCCCCGTCCAGTTTTGTTCAGTGAAGCAAATAAATCGTTATTAAATGTTAGTATATATTTTTTAATGACCTTACATTTAATTATCTAGTTTTATTTAAATAAATATGGACTTACCAATGATTTATAATCATACTCACGCACAGGCTTGAAGTTTTTCCTCAGCAGCAGCTCATAACACCTCCGCACCTCACAGAACCGGAACCGTATCTAATCTAATCTAAAAAAAGTTAAGTCTGGTCCTCTGAGCATTCAAAAAAAACAAAACAATTCAGCTCATTCTAAAAAAGCTAAGTCTGGTCCTCTGGACATTCAAAAAACAAAACAAAACAAAGCAAAAAAATTGTAGAAACGTTTTGTCTTTCGTCCAAAATACTTCCTTAGTCTAGGGTGCTGTATTCAGCTCAATCTTATAAATAGCACCCTCACAGTGGATCAACCAGTTGGCTGATGACAGCCGAAACCAGCTGCTCACATGATCAAGGAGGACCATCAGCCTAACGATGGATCGTTAGCACCCTGATGGTTGTTTGCTATTCACAGAGGGCTGAGTGATACTAGCAATAACAGCATTGTACTGCCCCCCCTCCCATTTGAACTGCCTTAACACTAAAAACTTTCTCGCGCATTGCCGCACAACACAAAGATTTTAACACTGGACTCTGTGTCATCAAGCGGGTTATTCACTAAACTCTCGGTCATGTGCTCATTCAGTTTGCACTACTTCTCATATTTGCACTGTTTGTATTACATCACTGCCTATAGTCATAATAATAGCTGTGTTTCCATCCATTTTCATTTCGATTTTTGAGCTAATTTTTGAAATCTCGCAAATATGTAAATACAAATTAATGCGAAGCAGAAGTGTTTCCATCTGCTGGCTTGAAGCGCATCTACCAAGCCACGCACAGCGTCATTACGTCAGACGTCAGCGTCATTACGTCAGACGTCAGCACTGCGCATGTCTACAGTAAACAGGAAGTAGCAGTTGAAAACAGAACCTGGCCACACATCTCGTCAAAATGGAGAGAATATTTCAGGTACGTGTTGCTATCGGTCGAGTTGTATTTATTCTGTCATGCCAACTAGTTTTAGCGATGTTACATGTTGTCCGGAGCGGAAACAGCTGATCAGTCACGTGACGTGAATGTTCGCTTCGGCAGCACGAGTCGGCAAATGTGTTTCCATCTGTCGCTGTGCGCATCTGCTCATTTTCGAACATCCCAAAAACCACCTCAAGCGAGCGTATAAACTTTTTGGCGAACTTGAGAAAGTAAATACGGATTTTGCCGTTTCCATTAAGCTTTTCTGCTGCGATACTTCAAAATGCGCACCTAGAAACCTTGATGGAAACACGGTTACTGTTTACATTCTCTGTTTACATACTACTGTTTACATTCAATGTTTACATTTATTAATACTGTTTACATGTACAGGTAACCCCCGACCTACGACCCCATCGACCTGCGAACCACGGGACCTACGAACATATCATATTTAATAAAAATATGAATTTAAAAAAAAAAAAAAAATTTTTTTTTTTTTTTTTTTTGTGTTTAAATGTTCTTAATTTCATGTGTACATCACTTTGTTGCAGCTCTGGTTGTTTTAAAGGCTTTATAAATAATAATTATGATAAAAAAGATCATTTCTGATCATTTTTGAGCAATTTTTGAGCAATTTTGGGCAACAGGAAGTAGGTCTTCAGTTTACACGGTCACAAATTAATGTAGAACACCGGACGCTATTTTAGGTTCAGTCACTGGGGTCTCCGGTCACAAATTAATGTAGAACACCGGACGCCATCTTAGGTTAGCTGCCGAGAGCTGGACGAAGACTGGTGACCAGGATGGCTTCATATGGATTAATTACTAGCTGGAAACGTCTCTGTGAACTTTGTGGATGTCTCAAGCAGCAGCGGATTTATCGCCGATCGTGCCAGGCCGCCGTGCGAACACCTCCGGCCGGCCTGGCTACACCTCCGGCCTGGCTAGCTCCAGAGCTAACACTGGAGCTAACACGGGAGCCGGCCTTTTGAACACTGGTGACCAGGATCGCATCATATGGATTAATTACTAGCTGGAATAGCTCTGTGGACGTCTCAGGCTGGAGCAGCGGCTGGAGCAGCAGCTGCAGATTGATCGCGCCGCCGCTCCAACACTAGCTCATGGCTTGGCTAGCAGAAGCTAGCCAGCTAGCTAACACAGGTCTGGAGCAGCTGCGGTGGCTTGCCGGCCCCCGCGCTGCTTGGCCCGAAAACAATCAACGCATGGCAACCTATGTCGGCTTTGACCATCTCAAAGTAAGAAAATATATTTTTATTTATTCTGTAAATGTGAATAGCAATGTTTAACATTACAGTACACTACTTTACATGCTTAAATGTGTGCGCGCGCTCCGTTAGCATGATAAATAAAGGTTGAATGAATGAATGAATTTTTTTTTTTTTTTTAATATAATTTTCACCCCCTACCTACGAACGGATCGAGCTGCGAACGGTTCTTAGGTCCCAAACTCGTTCGTAGGTCGGGGGTTCCCTGTACATTTATTACTACTGCTTACATTTATTACTACTGTTTACATTTACACTACTTTTATATCTACACCACTGCTGATACATATACAGTATTCTCTGACCAGCCTCATTTAAGGATGCCCAATGTGCCTTACTGCATATGCCACTTTTGCCTCTATAACAACATCAACTACTGCCTCATGCATATACTGTGTACATTAGCTCATATGCTGCTTTGCCACTTTGCAAATGTCAATGCTAGAACCTTTAGTTTATTTTATAGTTATACTTTTTATACTTTTTTATACTAGTATGCAAAAACTCAGGACAGTATTATGTTCATTAAATGTTTAGTGTTTTAGTTTTAGTTTTAGAGTTGGTGTAAATTTTCATACTCTTATACCACTATGCAAAAACTCAGGACAGTGTTACAGTTTTACTATTTTATGCTTATGTCTATTATTATATGTTTCAGTGTTTCAATGTTTAAGTGGTTACTGTTGCACCGAGGGACTGAGAGAAACGCAATTTCGGTCCTGTGTATGTCCTGTACATATTGCAGTTCTGACAATAAAGTTGACTTTGACTTTGATTGTAAGAGGGGGACAGTTGAACCCGGAGGCCTCCACCTCTGTTTAATGATGGACGGTTTCTTTTCACAAAGATGGCCTCCTTTACTCCTCTCTCAAACCATCGTTCCTCTCTATCAAGGATGTGAACATCTTCATCCCTGAAAGAGTGACCGCTGGCCTGGAGATGAGTGTAGACTGCAGAGTCCTGACCTGATGATGTTGATCTTCTGTGCTGGGCCATCCTTTTGGCCAGTGGCTGTTTAGTTTCCTCGATGTCAGACTGATCACAGCCCTCCTGACACTGAACAGCATACGTATACAATATTACTCTGTTTGTGCCAGGGGACTGGATCTTTGGGATGAATGCCGTAATGTATTTTGGGGTTTAAAAGCCACTGGGACGTTGTGTTTAGAAAATAAACGTCTCAATTAGGGCTTTAACAGAGTACCAGAGTAATTGACAGATCGAGTCCTAGGACTTCTATCTAGGTTTTTAATTTCAAATCGAGTACTCGTAGTGACATCATCACAACGCAGTTACACCACTAAATCAACTCCCTGTTTGTGGCACGTTCAGAACCCTACTGTGGGTTAAACTCAACCAAGCCACTTTGAGCTGAGCAACTGGAAACAGTCAAACTTTAATAACACACAAGAGGCAGGTCTATATCACAGATGTCCACCTCACTCATGGTGTGGCCAGAAGAACACTAACATGCCGCTAAGCATTATGGTAAAGACAACACATCCACTCCCCAACTTCCTGTTTGGAGCTCTGTGACCACCGTAGATTGTGACAGTAGGGGGCGGTGTTGCATTGCAGGTCACATATGGTGTAACAACCGCCCCACTGTTTTTAAGTTTCATTTTTGACGTGCCAAACGTTTCATTAACTTTTTCAGCTTAATAAATTATAATAACTAATAGTTTTGTTTTTCCTGTGACTTATCTGCAGTATGATGATAGGAGCATAATATGTGTTCCCAATGTTTTGTTGGTCTTTTCTTTTTTGTAAATAATGAAGTTTAATGAAATTTTTTCTTGCATCTAAATATCCTATGACGTCATCGACTATTCGAGTTCTACTCGAGTTTTTTTTATGTTAATGTCTAGTTTAAAAATTGTGTACTCGTTCAATCCCTAGTCTCAATGTCTCTGAAACTCCCGCAACATACGGAATGACCACTGGTCTGGGTTCCTTCTTTTCAACTGATGGCTGGCTGGAGTCCTGTTTGGGTTTTTTTCTCAGCTCAGTCCTATAAATAGCACCTTCTCACAGTGGATTAACCAGTTTACTGCTGACAGACAAAATCAGCTGCTCACATGATCAAGGAGGACCGTCAGCCTGGAAATGAGTGTAGACCGCAGAGTCCTGGCCTGATCATGTTGCTCTTCTGTGTTGGGCCATCCTTTTGGCCAGTGGCTGTTTAGTTTCCCCGATGTAAGACTGATCACATAAACTATAATATTGTTTGAAATTTAACAATAAATAATTGTCAAATTTTAAAAGAAACATTGATTTGTTTGGAGTGTAGTACTTTTTTTGACCTGGGCTGACATGGTGACATGAAGGATGTTTGGTGATTTGAGCTCTTAAGCAAAGCATTTTTTCACACAAAGCTTTTAATAAAATAAAATAAAATCAGTAAAGAAGTTCTCAGCTTTTTTTTTTTTATTATTTTTTTTTTTCAAAGAAAAACAACTTTTTACACAAAGGCACAGGTTTCAACCGTGAATTTTGGAGCTCGACAATACTGAGGTTTATTCCCGAGGTCGACCTGTTAACTTAGCTTGTAGCTTAGCTTCTCAGCTTAGCTGCTTTTAACGATCCAAAAACGTGATTTTGGACGGTTAAAACAGATTCTAAACGGAAAATAGAAAGGGTCAGTGAAGAGCACCAGAGTTGAGCTTTTTGTCATCCAGAGGCTTAAGTAAAAAGAGAGGGACACAAAGAAACAATAAAGCCGTTACTTGAAAATGAGGTTGATAATTTTCATTCATCATGCAATTAATTGATTTATTGTTTATCGCGACAGGCCTACACCTTGTGACAATTTTGAGTTACCGGTTAATCTAATATGTATGTAAGAGGAGAGCATGTAAACCCCCACAAGGCTCCAGGTGGGTTTTGAAATTGTGACGTTGCTGAGAGATGATAGCTTTAACTACTTCAGCAATGAACAAAGCATATTTCTTAAAATGTCTGATTTAATGAAAACTTGCCCTTCTGTTTTATCAATCACTGTAATCATTCCTAAGCTTAGTCTCTGGGGTCAGTACAGAGGGACGCTGTGAAGTGTCCAATATTAAAGATGTAACAAACTTACTGAAAGCTTTCACAATGCTGCTCAGCTCATTGTTAATGGTAATGTTCGATAATAAAAATGTCAATGGCTGCAAGAAATGCATTCATTCATTCAACGTTTATTTATACAGGTTAATTCCATTGAGCCTCAGGGACTCACAAGAGAGACCAGATTTTAACAAAGCGTGATGACAACAGTGGACAACAAAAACAACAAGACAATCATAAAGGATGCATACGAATTGAGAATAACAAGTGAAAATAAAAGGGTATTTAAAAGAAAATGTAACAAACAAAACAGCTAGGTTGTAAGGCGATGTAGAAAACTGAA
>JBBPBX010011177.1:27868-45048 GCA_038048925.1 Garcialebias charrua | reverse complement strand
ACCCACTGATGTTAGGTTAATAAATCAGTCCTTCATTTGACTGTATCAATAATGAAACAAATTAAGAACAGAAGAAACATCAGCTGGATGACCGCAAATCCATTGTATTTGTTTTTATTGTTTAGTAAAACTAAATCCCCGTGCTAGCTTTTAACATCTGATATTAGCATCATTAGCATTGTTAGCCTTGTTAAAAGTAACAGCTGTCTTTGTGCCTACCTCACATTAGCCGTGTTTCCATCAAGGTTTCTAGATGCGCATTTTGAAGCATCGCATCAGAAAAGCTGAATGGAAACGGCAAAATTCGAGTTAACTTCCTCTAATTAGCTCAAAAGTTGATACGCTCGCTCGAGGTGGTTTTTGGGGGTTTCGAAAGAGAGCTGATGCGCAAAACGACAGATGGAAACAGATTTGCCGACTCATTTCTGCCGTAGCGAACATTCACGTCATGTGACTGATCAGCTGTTTCCGCTCCGGACAACATGTAACATCGCTAAAACTAGTTGGCATGACAGAATAAATACAACTTGCCCGATAGCAACACGTACCTGAAATATTCTCTCCATTTTGCCGAGATGTGTGGTCGGGTTCTGTTTTCAACCGCTACTTCCTGTTTACTGTAGACATGCGTAACGCTGACGTAATGACGTCTGACGTAATGACGCTGTGCGTGGCCCGGTAGATGCGCTTCAAGCCAGTTGATGGAAACACTTCTGATCCGCATTAATTTGTATTTACATTTTTGCGAGATTTCAAAAATTAGCTCAAAATTCGAAACGAAAATAGATGGAAACACGGTTATTGAAGTGTTCCAGACTTACAAAGCTGCTAACACCGTAATGCACCATGTTTCATGACAGAGGTTGAAAACTCGAAGAAGCAGAGCTGTAATCCACTCTACTTTCTGCTGAGCTCCAGTTTAAATTGACCATTAGCTACAAGATGAACAGCAGATAACATTCCTACGTAAAAACCTCAGTTTCCTTCTAACAAACTCAACTTTTGTTCTTCCTCTGTTTTATTTTTTAAACACCTCACACAGTCAGTTCATATAGCTACCGGTAATTTCATGTTTTCTCTGTGCGGTAAAAGCTTAACTAATGAGCAGAGCTGAGCTGTACTGCAACAGACCCGATGTTCCACTGTGTTGTGTTCAGTGAATTAAAAAATAACTTTTTGAGCATTGACTGGCTATCACTGATCATGACTGGTCACGCTGAATATTAACAGTGCTGTTAGTGTTCTGATTCTCCAGAGCATCTCCAGAACTTTTCAAGAGATCTCACGAGACTGTATATAATTTACAATATTAGGTGAAAATGTCTGAAACTCTGTCCCTTCTCATAGTTCTTAGTATACAACTCACATGATGGGCGGCTTGGAGCTTAAAACATTTGTAGTTAATCTCTGTTAAAAACACACTATTTAAATATGTTGTAATGCTGGTCGGTCTTTGAGGAGCGTTCAGTGTGTTTGTGCTGGTTGAAGACCTACCAAATACATGTTTCCTGCACAATTACCGTATTGTCAATTCAATTTATTTATATAATAATAATAATAATAATGAATTCCATTTATAATGCACTTTTCATTAATAAAAATCTCAAAGTGCTATATAGCACCAAGTCACAACAGAAGTTGTTTCAGGGCACTGTACAAAAGCCTCGCACATCTAGGTGCAACATATGCTATGGGAATTGCGCCCCCGCGCGATTACCTGAAGGAATACATTCACGCCTTTACAACAAGGGTGTCAGCGTTGCATCAGAGGCCCCACCCTCTGGGTATTTAAGCTGCTGACGCCCATCTATCTTTCTCCAAAATTGCACTTCACCGAGCTTTCAGCATTGAAAAGGGCCAGATATGTTGCACCTCGTTCCCTTCCTTCAGGGAACATGAGATATGGTGCATAACTTTCAGTTCCCTTTCAGTCATGTTCTCTCGGTGCAACATATGCTATGGGAACGTAATTTATTCACGTCCTTGAAATGCTCAGTAAAATGCATGCTAGTGTGAACGTCTGCCCTTGACTAGCAGGCATCTCAAGGTTACTTTCTACTGTGTGTTAGAAAGAACAGCCTGAGTGACATCACACGCAGTAACATCCAAACTGTAATGCTTTGCAAAAGTGTTTATTGAGCTCCAGTTTGCCCTAGCACAAATGTCTGCAACTGGTACACCCTTGAACAGTGACCACAAAGTGGCCAAGCCCCGAGTAGAGTGAGCGTGCACTCCAGAGGGCACCTGTTGACCTTTGCTACTGTACGTCCTTTTAATGGCCTCAGTCACCCAATTTGAGAGGTGTTGTTTTGATAGGGCCTTTCCAGTAGCAGGTGCTGCAAAGCACACAAACAGTTGATATGTTTTTCTCCATTCAGCTGTTCTCTGCATGTAAGTGCGTAAAGCTCTCACGGGGCAGAGAGCCTTCAGCCTTTCCTGTTCCTGAGTGAGGACAGGAGCCGTTGGGAAGGAGGAGAGATCAAAGTCCAGACTCCTATGGTTTAAAGTCAAGACCTTGGGGATGTATGCGGGATTAGGCCTTAGGGTGACCTTTGACCCGTCAGGGACAAATCTGGTACACATTGGATGTACAGACAATGCATGAAGGTCACCCACGCGTTTCGCCGAGCAAAGGGCCAAGAGTAGAGCGGTTTTATAAGATAATAAATATATCTTAATCTCGCTCAGTTGCTCGAATGGAGGATCACAGAGAGCCCCCAAGACCAGGCTAAGATCCCAACCAGGGGTCAGGATCCTGCTGGGTTGTTTCATTCTTAGCACGCCCTTCATAAATCTTATTATGATTGGATGCGCGCCAGGTGTCCTGTGTTCCCAGCCTTCGTGACAGACTGAAATTGCTGATAGGAAAACTTTAATCGTTGAGAAATAACGACCCTTTTCCAGTAAGTCCTGAAGGAAAGTCAGGAGCCATGTCACATGAGTAAGAAATAATATTTATTTATGTGCACCAAGCTTCAAAAATATGCAATTTCTGTGCGTAGAGAGACTGTGCTGACATAGCACGGGCATTTTGGATGATTTTTACCACATTTTCCGGCAGGCCTGATACCATCAGCTTGTTATTTTCTGCCAACAAGCTGACATTTTTAACAGCTCCCAGCCTGAGCGGCGAGACTGCTCCTTCTGGTGACATAGTTTGACCCTGAAGAAGAGCAGTTGGTGTATCCAGTTCCCCTCCAAAGGCCCTGGATGTTGTGATCCCCTGGGGGTCAACCAAGTTAGGGAGAAGGCCTTTTTGCCGATGTGCTACCAGGCTGCTCTGATCGAGAGTGATCGAGGGCAGATGCAACCTGTCGTCCTTTTTAGACAGAAGTGGAGCAGAATGTCTGTTTTTTCTCTCCTTGTTTGGGGTCATGGGACTGAGAAGCTGCGAGTTTTGTAAACGAGCAGATCTCCTGACCCCAATCCGTTTCCTGGATGGGTCTAGTTTACTGGTCCTCGGCCTTAACAGAGCGTTGGAGCCAGACAAACCGCCCGGGGTCTGTGTTTCACCCGTTGGGGGGATATTGTTTAAGAGCAGAGCTGAACCAGCACAGTGAGAAAGGTCACGTGCTGCCGGATCACTGCTTGGACATTGCGTGTCGCCCATTAATGATAAGGGGACAGCTGTAACGTGAGAACGTGGAGATGATTCTTTGTGCTTGGCAGACTTTAAATTGTTTGGTGACAGAGAGCCCAGTTCCCTTCGAATAACAGGAAGAGGAATCTGATTCAGCCCTGATTTGTTTACACACACAGCAGTTTGATCACAATTGCCTTTGTGAACGTATGAAGCTTGTGGTTGCCTATGGGCTTCTGCTGTGGACCCCCTGTCATTAGATTCTGTCGGTGCGCATCCCTAAGGCGTGGACATGTCACATGTTTGCTTGGTTAGTGTATTGTCCGCCCCGTCGTTCACAATGGAACGGGAGCTGGAGCACGTGACCCCCCCTCACCTGTCTCTGTGAGGGATGGGGGCCTGCTTGCAGACACCTCTGTGCCTGTCCACTACAGATGGAGCAGAGGCACCCTGCTAGGGCTCATTGATTAGGCTAACACCCCGTGAGCCGTGAGGGGAGGGGGGGGAGATGGCCCCCTCCCGGGACCCGTTCTGCTGAAGTTATTTGTGTTTGTTGTTGTTCCTGGGAATGCCCACCCGGAGACCTTCAGCCTGTTTGTGCCTCTGGTCCAGCTTGGTCTGAATTCGATCCAGAGCTTTCCCAAACAATCCTGTCGGTTCTATCGAGTGGTGAAGAAAAGGTACCTTTTGTCCCTCGGGAAGGTCAGTTAGAGTCATCCACAGATGGCGTATCGTGATGACCACTTCAGCCATGCCTCTGCCTTGAGCAACAGCGGCTGTTCCCATCATGCGGAGCACAAAGTCTATTGCCCTGCTGGCTTCATCCAGCAAGTCAGCGGCAGCTTGCTTGTCCGTCGTTACCTTGTGCTGTTGCAGTTTTTCAGCCAGTTAAGCCTGCATCAACGCGGACGCGTTCATTGCGCGCGCGCGCCGCAAGTCCCTGAGCTCTGTAGCATTTCTCAAGCAGAGAAGCTGAAGCTCGACAAGCTTTGCTGGGGAGAGTTGGTTTTGTCCCGGATGACTTTGGAGCCAGGTGAGACGCCAGTGTGTCCTCAATTTGAGGCACGTTGGCTCTTCCAACCTCATCCATCCCGTCCACGTCGAGAAACTGCAAGAGTGGTAAGAGCTTGGGAGCTCGGGGCTGAGGCCAGGTGCGAGTCAGTTCTGTGAGGAAGTCTGAGAACACGGGTATCCTTTGCCTCGTGGCGGCCTGCTGCTTTGAGTAAAAATAGTTTCCTGCCAACCTCGTGACCTGTTGACGAGGCGGATGCTCTGGCCATGGGATCTGCAACGCGTCCGCTGCTCTGTGACACAGGTCGAACAGAGCAGGGATGGAAAAGTCTGTCTCCGGGAGCACAGGTACCAGGGGTTTGAGAGAGGTCTTCTCCCTGTTCCTCGTATTCGACGTCTGCGTCCTCCGCGGAAAATTCGCCTGAGGCTGAAATCGAGATCTCGTCCTTGTTCATCATGCCTTGAGTGTCGAATTCGACTGTTAAGTCCACCATAGGAGCCAGCACGTCAAGTCAAAGTCAACTTTATTGTCAGAACTGCAATATGTACAGGACATACACAGGATTGAAATTGCGTTTCTCTCAGTCCCTCGGTGCAACAGTAACCATTTAAACACTAAAACACTGAAACATTTAATAAACATAAGCATAAAATAGTAAAAGTGTAACACTGTCCTGAGTTTTTGCATAGTAGTATAAAAGTATGAAAATTTACACCAACACTAAAACACTAAACATTTAATGAACATAAGCATAAAATGAAATAATAAAAGTGTAATACTGTCCTGAGTTTTTGCATAGTAGTATAAAAAGTATAAAAAGTGTATCTATAAAATAAACTGAAGGTTCTAGCATTGACATTTGCAAAGAGTGGCAAAGCAGCATATGAGTTAATGTACACAGTATATGTATGAGGTAGTTGATGTTGGTATAGAGGCAAAGTGGCATATGCAGTAAGGCACATAAGGCACATTGGGCATCCTTAAATAAGGCTAGTCAGAGAATACTGTATATGTATCAGCAGTAGTGTAGATATAAAAGTAGTGTAAATGTAAACAGTAGTAATAAATGTAAACAGTGAATGTAAACAGTAGTATGACTATAGGCAGTAATGTAATACAAACATTAGTGCAAATATGAGAAGTAGTGCAAACTGAATGAGCACATGACCGAGAGTTTAGTGAATAACCCGTTTGATGACACAGAGTCCAGTGTTAAAATCTTTGTGTTGTGTGGTAATGTGTGAGAAAGTTTTTTGTGTTAAGGCAGTTCAAATGGGAGAGCAGGCAGAGTGTTTAGCATCCTGACTACCTGATGAACAGAGCTGTCTCTCAGTCTGCTGTTTCGAGCCTGGAGACTTCTCAGTCTCCTCCCTGATGGCAGCAGTCTGAAGCAGCTGTGTAGTGGGTGTGTGGGATCACCTGCCATGCAGAGGGCTTTCCGAGTGAGGCAGTTGCTGTGTAATGCCTGTTACCCACTGCCCCCTTTGTCGAGCGGCCGAAGCGGCCGGTTTACATTCAAAGTCTATGGAGGAGACGCGTGGAGTGACGGCGAACAAGGAAGCGGCGCGATTCAAGTGATCAAAGCGGCGCGGGGGCAGCCTGCACACGCACGCGTCGGCGTCGAACTGCCAACGCCATAAAATTCGATCTCTGGCTTCTCGACGCGTCCAGCAAACAGTCGAGAGAGCCTCTGCTATCTGATTACACAACCACAACGGGACTTTTTTTTTACTTTTTAAACTTACCGGATCCAGCCTCCAGGAATTGGAACCAAACTCCGGTAAGAAACGTGACATTTTTACAGTTGCTGCTGACAGGCTGCTGTCCTCTCCAGTGTAGATCACCCCAAACATAAAAAAAAGTTTTAATCTCATCGAAGACCGTCGGAGGTGCAGTTTACACAACAACTGAACCCGGAAAACAAGCCAGAGACCCCTCCCTCTGCTACCCCCTAGTGTACGTCATCAGACGGTGTTCAGTGGTTCAGTGGGACCGTGACCAGCGGCCAAAAGGGGACGGCAGGCGCGTTTCGAGTTGTGCAGTGGGTAACCGGCATAAGTCCTGCAGTGAGGGAAAGGAGGTGCCGACGATCTTCTCAGCTGCTCTCACAATGCGCTGGAGGCTCTTGCGGCAGGATGCAGTACATGCACCAAACCACACTGTGATGCAGCTGGTCAGTACACTTTCTATGGCTCCCCTGTAGAAGGTGCACATGATGGGGGTTGAAGCTCCAGCCCTTTTCAGCTTGCGGAGAAAGTAGAGACGCTGGTGAGCCTTCTTGGCCAGTGATGCAGTGTTCCTGCTCCAGGACAGGTCCTCTGAGACGTGCACTCCCAGGAACTTGGTGCTGTCTACTCTCTCCACTGCGGTGCTGTTGATGGTCAGAGGGGCATGTTGGGCATCCCTCTTCCTGAAGTCCACAACAATCTCCTTTGTCTTCTCCACGTTGAGAGTGAGATTGTTGTGTCCGCACCACAAGGCCAGGCGGCTCACCTCGTTCCTGTAGTCCGTCTCATCGTTGTTGCTGATGAGACCTACCACTGTTGTGTCGTCCGCAAACTTGATGAAGTGGTTGGAGCTGTATGATGGTGTGCAGTCGTGTGTTAGCAGGGTGAATAGAAGGGGGCTCAGCACACATCCTTGTGGGGCCCCTGTGTTCAATGTGATGGTGCTAGATGTGTTACTCCCGACCCGTACTGTCTGTGGTCTCCCGGTCAGGAAGTCTAGCAGCCAGTTACACATTGAGGTGTTCAGCCCCAGACTGTCCAGTTTAAGGATGAGCTGTTGGGGGATGATGGTGTTGAATGCCGAGCTGAAGTCGATGAACAGCATTCTAACATAAGAGTCCTTCGTGTCCAGATGTGTGAGAGCTGTGTGGAGGGCAGAGGAGATGGCATCGTCGGTTGAGCGATTAGGTCGGTATGCAAATTGGAAGGGATCCAGGGAGGCAGGGAGGACAGATGTGATGCTTTTCATGACTAGCCGTTCAAAGCACTTCATCAGGATGGGGGTGAGTGCTACTGGGCGATAGTCATTGAGGCATGCGGGCGTTGCCTTCTTTGGGACAGGGATGATGGTGGTGGCTTTGAAACAAGTGGGGACGATGGCCTGGCTCAGTGAGATGTTAAAGATGTCCGTGAAGACCATTGCAAGTTCCCTTGCACAGTCCTTCAGCACACGACCAAGTATGTTGTCAGGACCAGAGGCCTTCCGGGCGTTGATCTTGATGAATGATCACCTTACGCTGTCTGAGGACAACACCAGCACCTGGCCATCAGGAGAGGGGGGGAGTTTATGTGCAGGTGTGCTGTTACTTGCCTCAAACCGAGCATAGAACTAATTCAGTTCATTCAGCGTAGAGGTTGAGCTGTCACAGGACTGGGGGGATGGTTTGTAGTTTGTGATGGTCTGTATTCCCTGCCACAGACTGGGTGTATCTGTGCTGTCCTTGAAACAGTGAGCTATTTTCCTGGAATACTGCTTCTTGGCCTTTCTGATGCCCCGGGCCAGGTTGTTTCTGGCTACCCTCAGGTCCACCTGATCTCCCGCTGTGAAGGCAGCATTCCTGGCTTTCAGGAGTCTGTAAACCTCTGCTGTCAGCCATGGCTTCTGATTAGCCCGAACAGTGATGGTCTTGAGGTTGGTTATATCATCAATGCACTTGGTGATGTATGAACATACACTGTCTGAGTACTCCTGGAGACATGTGTTGTTGTTTGTGGTAATAATAATAATAATAATGAATTCCATTTATAATGCACTTTTCATTAATAAAAATCTCAAAGTGGTAGCAGCTTCTTTGAACATATCCCAATATGTGGTGTCAAAACAGTCCTGGAGTGCCTCTGAAGACCCCTCTGGCCACACTCGTATCTGCTTGCAGACTGGTTTTGTGACTTTCACCAGTGGCCTGTATGCTGGCTTTAGCATAACACAGATATGGTCAGAAGCACCAATGTGGGGGAGGGGGAGGGCTCTGTAGGCATTTTTCATGGTGGTGTAAACTTGGTCCAGTGTGTTGTTTCCTCTTGTTGCAAAGTTTATGTTTCTGTATGTTTTTGGAAATACACTCTTTAAATCTGCATGGTTGAAATCACCAGCCGTGATGAGAAAAGCATCAGGGTGTGCTGTTTGCTGCTCACTGATGTGCAGATATAGTTCATTCAGTGCCTCACATCTAACTTTGCTGTTGGAGCTTGGAGGAATATATACAGCAACAATCATAACAGCTGTAAATTCCCTCGGTAAATAGAACGGTCTGCATTTAATAGTCAGGGCTGTCACCCCATTCGACTTGTGTGTTGTCGTGCAAAGCCATGTTCTCAAGCTCCGGCTTGGGAGTGAGGAGCTCAGTGGTGTCTGGATCCGCTGGCGCTGCTGGGGCGCCCATGGCCTTGGCGATGAGGTTAGCCCGGTGCCGCAGCACCGCCTCCAGCATCTGGCTGCAGTGTGGGCAAAAGTGGGACGCATCCAGTGCCATTTTTGCGTGTAACATTCCCAAGCAGACGGGACAGGCCTCATGGGTGTCCGTCGCTGCGAGAGAGAAACCGCATCCGCTAGGACAGACGCGCAAGGTTGGGCTTGCTGTCCTGCTGGTTTTCCTTGGAAGTCTTGTCTTTCGCTTTCCTTTCTCAGGAGGCATGTCCGAGATAAGGCAAGCGAGTCCTTCCAGAATCCTTTTTCTTTTAATTTGAGACGTCGCCTATGTCGCGTCGATTTCGCTGGCCAGCCCGCTACGAGTTAGCAGGGGTAGTGGTTGTGGCGCAGTTAGCGCCATCGAGTGAAACAGTCTGCGGAGAGAGGAGAAGAAAATACTTTGGGTTTAAGAGAAAATGTGCCAGACTAGCTTTCGCTAGTCCAGTAGTACGCAGGAATAATTCTCCGTACGCTCTGTGTAGGGAGCAAGCTCACCTCTGGTTGAGCGATGAAGCAACAGAGAAGTCCTGCGAAGAGAGGTAGTTCAGGTTTAAGCGAGGTGAAGGGCAAAAAAGAGAACAATGGATGGGCGTCAGCAGCTTAAATACCCAGAGGGCGGGGCCTCTGACGCAACGCTGACGCCCTTGCCGTAAAGGCGTGAATGTATTCCTTCAGGTAATCGGGCGGGGCGCAATTCCCATAGCATATGTTGCACCGAGAGAACATGACTGAAAGGGAACAGATTTGGTCCTCAACAAAAACAATCTTACCCTAACACAATACATAAACTTTTCTTCTTTAAAAAAAAAAAACATATATAATTTTATTTTATTGTTTGTTTGCAAATTGAAGTCAAATATTCTTACTTTGTTTTCAATTCCTTCCTTTTTTTTCTCTGACTTGCTCTCGACGAAGATGGATGCTTTCTTCCCTCTCCTGCCTCCCTCCTGCTTTTGCTCTTGTCCTGTGAATCTGTCTTGGCGCCTCTCTTTACACATTTTCCAAATCGTAAATCATTATGGATCTGGTCAGCTGGTCTCTCAACACAATTGATAACATTTTCTCGACAAGAAGACAGGGTGCAGGAGAACCTTCTTGCCCTGGACACACACAGCTAGATATATCATGGATTCTTGGGGTGACTGGAAGATGATGTGCCTGTCTGTATTGTCCGTTGAGGACATTGAAGATGAGTACATAATTGGATTTATGATGACAAGGTTTCTGCTTTTTGGAAACTGCGTGTGTCTGGGATATTGACAAATTAGGAATGCGTCGGCAGTAGTTTTGGCAATGGTGGGGCCACCTGCTTTATGTGAAGGATTGCACTGTGCTTCAAACTATCAGACTTTGATGCATTACGAACTAAACCGTAAGCTGGACACAATTTCTGAGAATCGCAGTCCACTTGTGACTCCTAGATCTCGCTGGCATGAAAGAATTGACCTTGGAGAATGCTACAAGCATGGCCCAGCGGAATAACCACACATCTGTCAGTTTGAATTTACCATTGAATGTACCAGCAGAAGCTATGGAGGCAGATGTGAAATCGGTAGATTCGGCCTGTCCCAAAACAATTGTTGTTTATCTGAAACCGGCTTCCCCGCTGACCTTGAATAGGCCAACTTGTCTGAAAATTGTTCCTGGAGGATATGTAAATCATGAAGCGCTGCTCTGCCCCCACCCCACCCCCGAGAACATCAGCTGATAGACTCTGTGCCATTGTCATCAGGACTATGGAACTTTCTGGTAACATTCACGGGCAATCTCACTGCTTTTTTCAGCCTCTCCCCCCACCCCCTGCAAAATGTATTTTTGCTACCTTACACTATGCCTTGTGTGTCAAGGACACAGTTTGAGTGAAATTTTATTTTGTTTTTTATACCTTCTTTCCTCATGTCTTTCTTCCCAAGCGACAAGGGCAGCGCTTAACAACGAAACTGCAGCCCCCGTGCACTTCCGTCTACCCTTTTTGGACGGCTGCACTGAAATGTATTTAACTGCGCGATGACAATAAAGTTGATTCTGATTCATGTGTGTTTTTTATTATTTATTATCATTATTGTTTTCACTGGGAAGTTGTGAGTAAAAATCGAGCAGCAAGTAAAAACCACCAAACCTTAATCCGAGTGTAGTCCGTCACTAAATCAGTGCAGGGACTCAGCAGTCACACCATGGCTGATGAAACAGCTCGGTCTAACAGTGAAGCCTATGTTGATCTGTCTACCGGTACTTGTTTTTCACGTTGTTTATTGTGTTTGATACAAACAAAAACTAAGAATATTGTAGATAAATAACTTCATAATACAATTTAGAATACAGTAAGCCTAGTTTTCCTAACTGTGTTGTGATTTGTGGATGCTGTGGAGTTAATTTGTTACATTACAATAACAGAGGATATAACTAAATTAGGGTTTTATTTGATTTATTTATCATATTAGAATTGAAAATCTGTGAGGAATAGGTACCACATTGTATTATTCACGATGGTGAGCAGACCAGTCATGCTGTTCTTTTTGCTTCCTGATGTGCTGTTGCATTTGGCAAATTAAGAGTTTTCAGTTCCATCTGCAACTGTACAACATGAGACGTTCTATTAGAGTCAACGGTTAAACTGGGAGGAAAAGGGAAAACATTGATGGGATTTCTTGTCTGTCAGCAAATGAAAGGATGTCAGGTGACCTGAGAGTTAAATGACAAACACAACTTTTAATATTAACTAGGGGTGTAACGATACACAAAACTCACGAGACGAGACAAATCACAGATCTCGCGAGAACGAGACGAGATTTTAACATTAGTTCAAGAAAACTTCAAAGATCGGTTTTATGCCGCAAAAAGGCTTTTATTCTGTTTTAACATGTATTACAAACCCAACTGATGTCTTCATTTTACTGATTGAATCTCCTTAGACCTTAGAACGTTCAACTTTGTTAAAAAAAATAGATATTCACGCAGGACTTTCCAAAAATTGAACATAAATATCCGCATCAGCGCTGAATCTGCAGCCGTCACTCACCAGTGTTGCCAGATTGGGCGGTTCACCGCGATTTTCCTTCTGACTTTTGCGGGTAAAGAGTGCTTTGGGTGGGTGGGACTCTATCTGGCAACACCGGTCACACCGGTGTTTACACGCGTGTCTTTACATTCGGGGCAGCGTCGGCAGCGCCGGGACCCTCCATCAATGTAGAGGCGTCTGCGGCACCCTCCATCAGTAGTTGGGGCGTCTTCTATAGCAACTTCATCCGGCGAAACCATGCTGTCCGTAACGCTGACTTGCTAGGGGCTCTGCTAGCGCTAGCATTAGCATCTCGCGAGACAACGTTACCTCTCAACGAGAGATATCGCAGGAGTTTAATATCGCGAGATCTCGTACAATGAGATCTTGTTACATGCCTAATATTAACAGATTTAACAGTAAAGGACAGTGTTGGGGAGCAACTACTGTACAGTATTTTCTGGTGTATAGGTCGCATTGTCCAATTATCACCAATAGATTGGAAAAATCCCTAGATAGGTCGCACCGGTGTATAGGTTGCACCTACGTTTAGCTCTGCTGCAAATGTCTGCCACAGGAGCACACAGCAAGGCTTTTAAGAAGATTAACACTTAAAAACAATTATTTGTTTGATAAAAATTATAGCAAATATATGTCTGAGCTGAACTTTTCCTTAATAAATTAACGTAATTGTGAAATGAGATGGATTTAAAATTTTGTTTCGCCGAAAGTGATAACAAGCCATATATAGGCCGCACCTGTGTATAGGTCGCAGGCCTTGAAAAAACCATAAAAAGGTGCGACCTATACACCGTAAAATATGGTAGTTATAATGTAACAATGATGGATCCCCCCCCCCAAAGTTCCCACTATAAAATGTAAAAAAAAAATAAAAAATCTTCAGTTTAAACTCAGAATAGTCACAATACAAATGGAGTTGAAGTCCGACCTTGAGTGGCTGATATCATATTGTCTCATTATTAAATAGATAAATGTTTTTGATGTTCTTTCAAGTTTTCAACATTTTATTTTTTTAAAGCAGTTTGACAAAAGTACCGGTACAGTATTTTCTGGTGTATAGGTCGCACCTGTGTATAGGTCGCATTGTCCAATTATCACCAATAGATTGGAAAAATCCCTAGATAGGTCGCACTGGTGTATAGGTCGCACCTACGTTTAGCTCTGCTGCAAATGTCTGCCACAGGAGCACACAGCAAGGCTTTTAAGAAGATTAACACTTAAAAACAATTATTTGTTTGATAAAAATTATAGCAAATATATGTCTGAGCTGAACTTTTCCTTAATAAATTAACGTAATTGTGAAATGAGATGGATTTAAAATTTTGTTTCGCCGAAAGTGATAACAAGCCATATATAGGCCGCACCTGTGTATAGGTCGCAGGCCTTGAAAAAACCATAAAAAGGTGCGACCTATACACCGTAAAATACGGTAGTTATAATGTAACAATGATGGATCCCCCCCCCCAAAGTTCCCACTATAAAATGTAAAAAAAAATAAAAAATCTTCAGTTTAAACTCAGAATAGTCACAATACAAATGGAGTTGAAGTCCGACCTTGAGTGGCTGATATCATATTGTCTCATTATTAAATAGATAAATGTTTTTGATGTTCTTTCAAGTTTTCAACATTTTATTTTTTTTAAAGCAGTTTGACAAAAGTACAGTATGTTGAATAGAGCTGTAAAGTTTCCATTGCCAGGTTTAAACATTTGAAAACTAAACTAAAAAACACCTACACACATTTTGTATTTGCATGAGAAACAAAACATACTTTTTTTTAGAAATGTTTTCCACTAAACATAACAAAGAAAAGTGCCGGTACCTTAGCTGTTTTTCATTTCCTATCTGATGGAGGCCATCTTTGTTGACTCACTGACCAGGACACTGATGTTTCTATCAATTACCACACTTGTTTTTTTTATCTGAACCAACATGAACCACAATTTAAGTGTCACATCTACAATTGTCATCTATTTTACTCAATTTTTGTGGTTCTTTAACTTCCACTAAGCAAATAGGAAATACGTAGTATCAAGCATCAACCATCATCTTTAGGTGCTTGATTTCAGTTTGTGGTTGCAATGCTACCATACCAGTGTTTAATATTATTTATAAGCAATTTACTTATTTTAGATGCCAAGGTACTGTATTGCACAGGTTTGGATTAAATCACACAAATGTTTCAAGTTTATATGGTACATTTTCTACAACAAAATGAAATCATCACTTGATTTACTTTAATCCTTTAAGACATTCAGCTGCACTTTGTAGCTACAGAACAGAAAAACAATTAGTTTACAGAAGAAGAGAAATGCTGAATCTTTACACATGACATAAGGACATGTCAGATGGGCTTATGTTATATAAAGTAACATTCACAGCAGCATCATGAAAATGACTCCAGTAAGACAAACATCACCTGAAGGAGTGCTGTGTGTTTTGTATTCACACTCACTGAAGTGTTGTGACTTTTTTTTTTTTTTCGAAGTTTTATTTACGACCGGTTGATATTATGAACATGAGATTGCCAGCACAACTAAAATAAATGGCAAACAAAATGATTTGTTTGCAGGACATGGTTTTGAATCTTACATTGCATGTTTTTGTTTTGTTTGTTTCCTACCAGAGAACGATGAGACGGGTGTGATGGATAGTTTGCTGGAAGCTTTGCAGTCCGGAGCTGCATTCAGAGACCGCAGGAAGAGAGCCCCGAGATCCAAAGGTAAACCTCATATCTCACGTTTATACTGTATACAAATGCACATGTTTTACATTTAAATCAGATTATTATTATTATTATTATTTATCTATAAAATCATTCCGGTCCTAATTACCAAATATGTATTTTTCTGTTTTGATTGAAGGCTTTTTTATTTATTTATTTATTTATTTATTTATTTATTTACAGTATTTATGAATTGAGTCATCCTCTTGTTTAGTACACGTTCATACTTGCATCCAAAATTAGCCTGGTTTAAACCAGACCCTTGTCCTTCACTTCGCTTTGGACTAGGGTCTGGCATCTCTGCCATAGACAACGATTTCTCCTGGAGATTTTTGAATGGACCAATCAGAGAACAGGAGGCAGAGTTTTGTTAGTTTAGCCTGGCGAGGTCCAGGCTATCAGATAAATTGCTCAGAAACCACTCGGTGGATATTTTTTCTGCCACCAGTGTGTAATTATATGTCTTTAATTTACTGACTGTTGGCCTAGATGAAACATTTGAGATAAAATTCGATTTTTTATCATTTATTTTCGTAGCGCACCCGAGGCTGTTTGGAAAATATCAAACCGAAACTATTTAATATCCAGCAGATTTGACCATTTCGTGAATTGATTTAGGAACTGTTAAGCTCAGGAACACTTCTGATATAACGTCAGCTATGAAATATATTTTTTCTCAGCAGAGAAATAATAGTTTTTTACCTTGTTTTGATGAAAATTCGTTCGTGGCGGCAGCCATTTTGAATGACGACGTCAGTCGACATCGTTCAAAACTCCGCCTTCTGCTCTCTGATTGCTCAGGAACACTTCTGATATAACGTCAGCTATGAAATATATTTTTTCTCAGCAGAGAAATAATAGTTTTTTACCTTGTTTTATTGAAAATTCCTTCGTGGCGGCAGCCATTTTGAATGACGACGTCAGTCGACGTCGTTCAAAACTCCGCCTTCTGCTCTCTGATTGGTCCGAACAAAAATCTACCGGAGAAATGGTTGTGGATGGGAGAAGTCCCAGACTGTGAAGTGAAGGGAAATGAGAATTGAGCGGAGCTGTGCAGGAAGGCGAGGGCCAGGCTAATCCAAAATATACTGATTGTTTGTTTGTGTGCATGCTTAGTACCGGTAGTAGCTTTATCCCAGAGAATCTTCAGGTTTTTACTTTTGAAAATTAGCTTTTTTTTCTGGTGTTTTTAATTTTAAATTCAGAAATCAAGGGTTTATGAACAAACCCATGTGATTCCAATATTTGTACATTCTCATTGGATGACGTAGCCAAAAAACCCTCAAACGCCTTAATTCTTAGTAACGAACTTTAGAGTAATTCTTAAAGTAGTAAATATTGTCTCCTCACATTTTAATACGTAGCTCCAAGTCATGTGGTAGCATCATTTGTCGGTGCACTCCCTACAGATAACTACCAGCTGACCATCAGCCCCGGCTCCTTCCGGCAGGTTCTCGGGCCTGTTAACTATGGTAAAACAAACAATTAAATGTGCACGCAGTTTAAGCCTCAAGCATGCTCAGCTCTGTCTTCTATCTACTGCCTATAATCAGCGATGATGAGCCTGACGTGTCACAATGCAAACTGTACTGGCTGTGCTTATGTCCTACTTTACAGTATATTGGTTCTACCGGTATTGCATTTTCAGTTGTCTCTGTTGCTTTTTTTTTTTTTTTTTTTTTTTTGCATTTTAAACCTTGTGTGCATTTTCTGAACGTTACCAAGTTTTCTCTTGAAACAGTCAGTAGTTGCAGGACCCATCTCAATTTAGAACACTAAAGCTGTATTTCATCACCTTCACATGAGCTCTTACGACTGAAAACAGTCTACAGCCCCAAATGTTCCGGTCTAACAGTACACATGTAGATGATTAATAATAAGTATTAAAATATTGGCTCAAATCTGCCTGTCTTTATTTAAAAAATTTAGTCTGGTAGATTTCAATTTACCGATCGATCTACGTTCCCACCCTCATCTATGGTCATGAGCTTTGGGTTATGACCGAAAGAACAAGATCTCGGATACAAGCGGCTGAAATGAGTTTTCTCCGCAGGGTGTCTGGACTCTCCCTTAGAGATAGGGTGAGAAGCTCAGTCATCCGGGAGGGACTCGGAGTAGAGCCGCTGCTTCTCCACATCGAGAGGAGCCAGTTGAGGTGGCTCGGGCATCTGGTTAGGATGCCTCCTGGACGCCTCCCTGGTGAGGTGTTCCGGGCATGTCCCACCGGGAGGAGACCCAGAGGAAGACCCAGGACGCGCTGGAGGGACTATGTTTCTCGGCTGGCCTGGGAACGCCTTGGGATTCCCCCGGAGGAGCTGCTCCAAGTGGCTGGGGAGAGGGAAGTCTGGGCCTCCCTACTTAGGCTGCTACCCCCGCGACCCGACCCCGGATAAGCGGAAGAAGATGGATGGATGGATGGATGGTATGA
>JBBPBX010011177.1:0-27202 GCA_038048925.1 Garcialebias charrua | reverse complement strand
ATATATATATATATATCTCCACACACAGAATTCACGGGGCTGCAACTAAAATGTTGTGTATTTTATCACATATTTCTTTCAATTTTATGTCTTCAGCTAATCTCCAACAATTCCAGTCAAGGAGACAGTACCTGACGCGAGGTTCTGAACTCTTTGGTTTACACAGACAATGTATTTTCTGTTTTAGCTCCTTTTATTAAAATATTATACTACAACTAAATGTACTGAGATGCTGGGTAAAAGGGGGATTATGTTACTCTATTACCTCTTATTAGTTGTAATTGGAATATCAGTGGGCTGGGTGCAAGAACACATGAATACAATTATTCACGCTCAATCCACCCACATCATTGATGGCGATGATAAAGGGCCTTGCTCTGTTGTTCTGCAGCAGCATATCTGGAATTAGATTGGAAAGGGACACGAGGGAAGGGTCTATATATATGGGGTGGGAGGAAAGAGACGGATAGATGTGGTGGTAACAGTAGAAATGGAGAGAAATGGTGTGAGCAAGAAGGAGAGAGACAGTTGTTAAGGGTGAGATCATGCAATAACGTGGGAGAAAAAGACTGGCTTCGGTTGCCCCTTGTTTATTTTATTTTTTTGTGTGTGAAAGTGTGTGTGCGTTTGTAAGAGTGATGGGAATGTGAAACAGAAGTATGTTTTTATTAAGAGCTTATTAAAGTAAAAAAATAAAAAAATCTGTGCACACCAAAAAGGAGACCCTGCCTGGTGTGTTGAGCAGGTAAGGAGGCACTGAAAGGTTGCTGACCTAGCTGCCCCCTGCTGGCAGCTTCAGACACAGCCTTGTTGTCTAATAAAGCTCAAGGCTTTCGCTTGTCACTGCAGGCATCATACTCACTGCCAGCCTCCCAGAGCAACCACAGCTAATTACTTTTCTCTGCCCAGCCCTAGCCCCAGCACCAGCTCAGCCCTCTCAGTGCCCATTCATCTTAATTTCCCCCCTCTCTGCCATCTGCCTTCTAAATAACACTCCTCCTCATTTCCCTACCATCCCATATCCCCACTGTCTTCTATACTCTCATGGCCTGGCAATGGCCCTCCCCATACATAATTACCTGTTATTGGTATGGAGTTTCTCCTCTGCCTTACCACTTCTCCCCCATTTCCTTTCTCTCCTTTACTCCTACAGAGATTTGGGCCTTAATTGCCCTGGGTTTAGTCGCGGAAGTGAGTGAAAGCCGCACAATTCTCTTTGTTTAGTTGGGAGGTGATGAAGTTTAGTCGGCGGCACAAACAGCTTTTCGCTTTCCAGTCTCCTACCATGCTTTAAATACCCTTTAATAATAGAGCTCAGGGGTTTTGCTGCACTCCAATGAAGCAGCGAAGAGAATTAAAATGGAATCATCTTTGTCAGAAGATGCTGTAATTAGTGATGAAAGGAAGATACGGTATTTGATTGGTCAGTTTGAGCATCATTTATCTGAATAGCTGTGATTGCTATGCAAGAGAAAAAATAAAAAAGTGATATACTCTAGTGTTTGTTACATCCAAATATATATATATTTTTTTTCACTGCTTGGTCTGAGTTTAGGCTTGTGCCTCGGTGACTGGCACTTTTGCAGCTTCTTTTGACTCTTGTCTCCTCTCCAGGCCTTCACTTAAAGCATCTAAGCACACTTTAACATGAGCCAGCAGCCAAGGTGTTTGGCTTGGTTTGCAGCATATGTAAGCACACATACACACATACCTAAACACACACCGACACACCTGCTGACTTTAGAGGATGAAGGTAAGCAGGCTTTGCGGCGGCTGTGGCCTAGGTTAGGATAAGGCTGTGGGGCTCTGCAGCTCCTCAACTCTCTAAATTGGATCGGGCTCCACAGAATGATGGATCGATGGTGGTTAGCCACACAGGTGTAAGATCCTTATTGAATCTATACAGAAGCCATAGCTTTTTAGCTGTCTCTTTCTGAAAATATCTCTTCAGGCACTGTCTGAAAGGTCCTATCACAACCTTACTGTTTCTCAAGCTGGTGTATGCCTGTAACGTTGAAGGAAGTCAAACAACTGCACTTTTTCCCCATTATGTTTGACAAAGAGAAAGAGCCTTCACATCTGTTTATACAGCACAAGCCAGGGGGGGCAGAGCATGTCCTGGCTGTAATGCCTTTTTTCCACAAACTGATTTGTTATAGTGAGTGAGGTGAGGCAGATTTCTCTCTTTAGGTGCAATTACTTTGAGTTTTTAGTGGCACTTAATCTAACAATTATCATATGTACTACAATTGTAAACTGCAGCTTTAAACTCCGTGTCAGAGAAGCATGACCAAATAAAAAAACTGTATTTTTCAACATTTTTTTTTTTTTTACAATTTCACTTTTTTCAAATTTATAACCTGTTTTAATGAACTCATGTTTCTTTATATAATGATGGATCCTCAACCCGTTCCGGCTGGTATTCAGTGGAGGTTTTAATTTGCTTTGGTATAGGTGCAAATAGTCTCAAAAGATGACTAATAGGCTTAGTTTTAAACTCAACCTGCAGTGTCTTTCAGGGGTTGATCTGCGGAGCATCACCAGGATGAAACTAGAAAAAACGTGAAGTTGAAATGAAAGTCAAAAAAGTCTGATTTTAAAAAAACAAGTTTTTCATTTCAACTCTGTATGTTCTGTCTGCTCACATGAGAGGTATTTATGAAATACTGGTACTGATATTCAGCCACTGAAGTTTCTTGGGGCGTGGATACTCCTGTGGAATCGGCTGTTAGATTCTTTCCTTTTTGATTTGGCCTCATATAGACTTTGATACGTTCCACTGCGGGTTAACTATATCCTGAAGATTGTGTTTGTGCTTTTATTTATTTCTTCTACTTCACATCTCTGTCTGTTCATATCATCATCAATTACATAAGATGACTTCTTGTGCCTCCAAAGTTCTTCATTCTACTTTTTGACTTTGCTTTGTCTTCACTTCACCGACTGCCTATCCTTGCTACTTTCCCCCAGACATGGCATAAGCAAAAAAAAAAAAAAAAAGATTATTAAATAATTTCAGTGAGCCCAAGACCAGAGAGGAGCATTGACTCTCTCCTCCATTGATCTATTTCAATTGATGCAAGGCATTATGGTTTCAAAACTGTAAGAAGGTGCTGATTTAACCACATTTGGTCACAATACATCATCCACACATCACATGCAGCCAGTGCGTTTTCATTAAAGTGACAGATTATCGCCAAGCCGCTTCTCTTCACAAGTACTGTTCACTTTCACACATACCTGTACAATCTCATGAATAAATGCATAGAAATTAGCAGTTTAAGTTCTGTGTTTTCTCCGTTGACATACAGAAGCTCAGAGGCCATTCATGGGTCAGGGCATTAGCTGTTTCCTTGGCCTGGACTGGTGTCCAGCTCTATGTATTCATGTCAACAGCCATCTGACCACTTTGAGTCACTGTTTACGTCCTTTCAGCATTTTTGAATGTTGTTTCAAGTGTTCAACTCTTCTTGCTTACAAAGATACACCCAGATGGGAAACTGTACCTTTACCTACTTTTGTCTGTCTGTTCATCCATCTTTTTGCAAGACTGCCAAAGCTATGTGTGTGCATCTTTAACCCTCAGCACCCATACAAGGAACAGATGGAGCAGAAGGGCACCTTAACAAAGGGGCTGGTGTAATTAGGTCTTCCTTGTGCTGTGAGACTTGTATACTGTAATAATAATTGATTGTTGAGCAGTTTCTTTTCCCTGTTTCTTTTCTTTTTTTTTTTGCAAACTTTGTCGGAAGCACCCTGTTACACATTATCTGCTACAAATGTCCATTAAAGTAACATTTGATGTCTTAAGGTTAGGGTAGGGATTTGCCTGCAGTGTGAACAGCCTTAATATTTGTCGTAGTTTTCAATTTCTCATGTGAGGCAGAGTCTTGCAGTCTTGTTTCTTGAATTTTGGACAAGCTCAAAAAATATATATATTTAACAAACTTTCTTTCAACATACGGTAGTCGGTTATTGCTGACTTCTCAAATCCTTCTCAATCCAGTTTCCATAAATTTTATACCTGTTACATAAGGAGCTTTCCTGATGGCAGAAAATGTATGCAACTACAACCCTAAGTGTCAAGATTTAGAAACCATACAAATGTACGTACCGGTATATCTAAAAAAAAAAAAAAAAACATAACTAGTCCAAATCTGCCCACCTGCCCATCTTTCCAAAATGTACTTTAGTACAGTAGATAATGTAAATCTGCAAAGTAGGCCAAAGTGGATATGATGTAAAGAGATAATGTGTGTATGTGAATGTAAAATGTGGCCTAGAGTATAGATTTGCAAGCTTTGAACATAAAAAAGACTGTGACTTTAACAAATCAAGGTCAAAACAGCCACATCTTAATGATTGCTTGGTTGCAAACATTCTGAATTCAGTCAAACTGCAACAAATAATTTGCAATTTTTAGCTGTCAGCTGGTCTCCAGTCTCACAGTGAAACACTAACTTTAGTGTAGTACCGGTAGTTTCTTCAGTTGCTGTTTGTCCCTGTTGTCGAGCAAAGATTGACAAATGAAATTATCCTCCATCCATCAGTCCATCCATGCATGTTGTGAGCATAACTTGAAAAATAAGTGAGGTGCTGACTTCCATTTTAGTGTGTGGCTACATCTACCGGTATACATGGATAAAAATCCTTTTGAAAATTAGGTTGCCACATCAAAATTCAAGATGGCTGCCCCCACTAATGCCCTTCTGTGTTGTGAGCATGATAACCTCAAAAATAACTACCGTACCAACTTCTATTATGGTATGTGGCTGCATATAGGTGTAAAAATCACCATGAAAAATGTGGTTGCCACATCAAAATCCAAGATGGACATCAACATATACAGAATATCTAAACCAACCACCTCTATCATTTGAGGAAACTATGCTTTCTAGGTTTTATATTGCTTAAAAGTATAGTTTCCTCACTGATCAGGATGGTCATAGATTAATCTATGGTGGCCAAGGTTCCATCATCTGGTTGTGTTACAATGTCTCCCCCACTAACCAGGATTTGTCATTCTGTGCAATGCCTGCAACAAGCAAAATAAATAAATAAATAAAACTGCCTCTGCTCTTATAGGGCCTCATGCACAAACCGTTCGTACGCACAGATATGTGCTTATCCTGTGCGTACGAGTGATTAAGGATCATTTGTGGCATCCAACAATGTTTTCGTATCCTACGATTTCCTTCAGATACGAACAAAATCTACGAGTGGTCCGGACCTGTCGTATAATTTAGGAGCGTCAGTCCGCTGTCATCCAGACGGGATTTCTCCACTAATAACTTCATATTTCGTTATTTAGAGAATATTTTGGGTTTAAAATATTCACGCACCATAATTATTCTTGACAATAGGTTATTCTGTTTGAATTAGAATTATAATTTTAGGTTTAATTTGTCTGGTGTGTCGCGCAGGCTTCAGTGAGTCGTGCGCTCCCCTTGGTCATCAAAGCCGCTCCTCATATTAACACCCAGGTACATAAAATTCCCATACACCGCCGCAGAACAAGTACGAATTAAGACTGATCTTCATGCTGGACTGCTGTGCCAAACACCATCAGAGCAATAGATTATTATATCTGATCCGAAATATAACCTGCAGAATGTGGTTGCGCCCTGACCAGGAGGCGCCCTGTCGACCAGTGCGCGCCGACCAGGAGGCGCCCTGACCAGGAGGCGCGACCAGGAGGTGCGCGCATCATTTGTGCTGCAAAACATGTTGGCATCTTGCAGCGTGGCATTTATTGTCCACCATCTCCTGACCACCTCCTGTCCGTGCTGCGGTGAGATGTTTGTTTGAAGCCAATTTCAGATCAAACCATTTATTCTTGATTTCTGATACTGTACGACCCACGGGACACAAAACATATGCACTACAATATTAATATGATGTTAACTGTAGTTTCGAGACAATTTAAAATGCTTCTGTTGAAAAACACATCCGACACTTGCGGGGGGGTGGGGTAGCGGTGCGCCACAGCTCTTCTGAATAAGTGAAACTGTAACACAGTACACTAAAATTAAAGATATTTCACCATCCGACACTTGCGGGGGGGTGGGGGGTGGGGGGGTAGCCACAGCGCCACTGAGAGCAGATCTCCGAACGCGTGAAGTTCTCCTTTTACTTCTTGAGTTTGAATGAATGGACACTTCCTGCTGCCTGAAGGCAGGAAGCGTGGCCTTATATGGTGTTTTGAGGAGTGGAGATTATGTAAATTACATTCCCGCGAGCACGCGCAGGTGAGTAGAACAGGTGGGATCCATCAACTTTAAGCAGCCCGTTTACACGCTTTTCCTGTGGATAGAAGAGTTTGTTGGATCTGACGTGGCATGTTCGTACGAACGCTTCGTACGAACAAAAGTAGGAGGAATTTAGGATAAGAATAAGAACATTTTCGTGCATGAGGCCCATTGAGTGTAACTCCTGACCACTTGTATATCTTGCACCAAAACCACTAGGGTTACTTCCATTCCCTGTTCAGCTCCAGTCCAGAAAAATACGCATCTTGAAAACTACAAACATTCAATATACTGTATTGAAATTATTCAACAATAAGGGACATTAGTGTACCACTTGTTAATTGAATGCTATTTATGCTGGTGAATAAGCCAAAAGCTTCCACACACAAGTCCTCTTTTTTTTAAATAAAGACCATTTATGTTTAATAAATATACCTAGATGCTAACCCAAACCACCATGTACCTTATGTGCAATAAACACAGATTGTGATTTTCAATGATCTGTATCATACGCAATACAACTGTTTGCCTCTTGTGCTGCTTTTAAGCCAAGGACATAGGTGATAAAAATGGCTTTTTATGGCTCCCACTTGCTTTACTATTATAGAATATGTCTTCGTATTTCCAGAAGTGTTTTTAAAATGAAATGCAGAACTTGATTGTGCGCATACACACATTAGGTTTTGTGATAGTGATATGATGGATCCAAGTGTAAGCTTCTGTGCTCAGTTATCTTGGTTATTTGTGATCTGTCCAGAATGAAAGAGAATGAGGAAGTGAATTAGTGTGCCATATTTTTTGTTGACTGGTGGATGAAGTCAGTGTAAAGGATGAAAGCAGAGCTGATGCACATGCATGCACATGCAGACAGCAAGGTCTGCTGTTCCCACTTAGCTACAAAAATAAAAATGTAATAAAGAAATAAATCATATGATAATAAACACCCCACTACTCTGTTTTATGTTTCTCCTCTGTACTGTACATTCCATGTTTTTAGCCAAGTCCTAAGCCGATCAGGCCCCTCAGATATCCACTTTTAGCTGGATTATGAGAAAGCTCGGCTGTAATAAGAGCTGTGAATCGTGAAATAGAAAGTGGTTTCAGCATGTTGAGCCAAGGACCCTAATCAGTCCATTCACACCAGCTCATGGCCCAAGTAGCAGGTGAAGCTGCTAATGTGGGGCTGCTATTCAGCAGACTTCTGATATCCTCCTATTTTCTCACTCGTATGCTCATTTTCCAACCGCTTGGATAAATAGCATATTGTCTGCATACAAATGAACAAATGTAAAAGACTGAAAAATTATTTTATCAGGAATTTTGTCTGTATAATGTACTTTTTTGACTTTTTTTTAACTTCTAAAATGTATTTGTTATTTTTTCATGATTCAGGATTTATTATCTTTTTTTTTTTTTTTTTTGCAGAAGAACCTGTTGTTTACAGTGACTGAGACTAGGCACTTAAATAGTGCTGTAGTTAATAATGCAGTGAGAAATGAAGTCATTTTCACCATGGCTTTGTGCTAATTAAATTTTACAGCAGTCTTATCACTCCAGCCACACACATTTCTGGTCCTCCTACATTTACCGATGCCAGTATCTACATCACATAGTCGTCGGGGAGAAAAATAACTGAAGCAATGATCTTATGTTGTTTTGGAAATAAAATGGCATCACCTCTTTATATTTGTTCCCTCCACAAATCGAGGTGCTGAAGCTTTGTTAATGTGTTGAAAACCTTCAGAGTCAGAGTCAGAGAGTCTTTATTGTCATTTGCACCGCATGTGGTACATGTGATGAAAACGAGATTATGTACACGGGGTCCCAGTTACATCCAACAACAAATGCAAGAGAAAAACAGTAATAACATCTAGAATTAACTAAGAAAAACATCAACTAGTAATACACTAAGCCTAATATAGTGGAAATAAACAGCAGCACGAACATGAGTTTGTATGAGCAGATGGTCACAGATGAACACAGATGAACACAGCAACAAGAAAACAGATCAGCATCAGCACAATGTGATATTTTGCAGTGTTTATTTTTTATTTTATTTATTCATGAGTCTAACAGCCTCAGGGTAGAAGCTGTTCCTCAGTCTAGTGGTTCTACATTTGATGCTCCTCAACCTCCGTCCTGAGGGGAGTGGGGCAAAGAGTGAGTGTGCTGGGTGAGTGAGGTCTTTCATGATGCAGGTGGCTCTTTTCCTGCATCTGGAGGTGTAAATGTCTGTGATGGTGGGGAGACTGACTCCAACAGACTTCTGTGCAGCCTTCACCACTCTCTGTAGAGCTTTCCTCTCTTCAACTGTGCAGCCTCCATGCCACACGTTGATGCTGGAGCACAGGACGCTCTCCACTGCACACCTGTAGAACGAGGTGAGAACTGGGCTGCTCAGACCAGCACGTCTCAGCCGTCTGAGGAAGTAGAGTCTCTGATGACCTTTCTTGATCAGGCTGGTGGTGTTGTTGCTCCAGCTGAGGTTATCATTCATGTGTACACCCAAGTATTTGTAGCTGGACACCACTTCCACTGCAGACCCACCTATTTTCATAATTTTGCTTTTTCAACCCAGTTGACCTTTTTGTGTCAAACATTTGTTTTTATATTGTATCTTCTTTGCAGTTTGGTTTTCTGTTTTGTTTCAGTTGACAGTTGTAACTGGATTAATTGTTACTACAGAGCAATGCTCAAAGTAGCCGCTTATAAATTTTGGTCCTTTGCCCACCGTCACTTTTTAAAAAAGTTATAGGAATACTTCTCAAGAACCTGCCAGTACTCTGGTTTCAGCTGCATCACCGTTAGGCTATAGCACAATATTTAACTACGTTATCAGTCAGAGTCAGAGAGTCTTTATTGTCATTTTCACCGCATGTGGTACATGTGATGAAAACGAGATTATGTACACAAGGTCCCAGTTACATCCAACAACAAATGCAAGAGAAAAACAGTAATAACATCTAGGATTAACTAAGAAAACATCAACTAGAAATACACTAAGCCCTAATGTAGTAGAAAAACATCATTATAAACAGCAGCACGAACATGAGTCTGTATGAGCAGATGGTCACAGATGAACACAGCAACAAGAAAACAGATCAGCATCAGCATGATGTGATATTTTGCAGTGTTTATTCTTATTATTTATTTATTCATGAGTCTAACAGCCTCAGGGTAGAAGCTGTTCCTCAGTCTAGTGGTTCTACATTTGATGCTCCTCAACCTCCGTCCTGAGGGGAGTGGGGCAAAGAGTGAGTGTGCTGGGTGAGTGAGGTCTTTCATGATGCAGGTGGCTCTTTTCCTGCATCTGGAGGTGTAAATGTCTGTGATGGTGGGGAGACTGACTCCAACAGACTTCTGTGCAGCCTTCACCACTCTCTGTAGAGCTTTTCTTTCTGCAACTGTGCAGCCTCCATGCCACACGTTGATGCTGGAGCACAGGATGCTCTCCACTGCACACCTGTAGAAGGAGGTGAGGACTGGGCTGCTCAGACCAGCTCGTCTCAGCCGTCTGAGGAAGTAGAGTCTCTGATGACCTTTCTTGATCAGGCTGGTGGTGTTGTTGCTCCAGCTGAGGTTATCATTCAAGTGTACGCCCAAGTATTTGTAGCTGGAGACCACTTCCACCACTGATCCACCTATGTTCAGTGGGGTGTGTGTTTGTTTGTTCCTTCTGAAGTCCACAATCATCTCCTTTGTCTTCTTCACATTCATGTGAAGGTTATTCTCTTTGCACCAGCTCTCCAGGTGTTCCACCTCCTGTCTGTAGCTGGACTCATCATTGTTTGTGATGCATCCCACCACAACTGTATCATCTGCAAACTTAACAATATGATATTATCCATAGGACATTGATTAAAAACAGGAAGTCATACTTGCTCATGCTCTACACTCATTGGGTCAAATACACAGAATCACGTGGCACACAACTCATAATTTATTCTTATTTTTTTTTACCTGCTATTTATTTGAATGTATTTTACTGTTGTTTTTATGATTGGTAGTGGTGCTTTCCAGATCTCTTTATTTGACGTCACAATGGGATCTACCTGGTTAAAAAATGTTTAAATAAAATAATAATAATAAGGAACTTGTTAAAAGTTAAAGACAAGGAGCCAATCAGAAACACAGCTGAGCCTGTGCTGTGAACCTGATCAGTGGTACTGAGGACTGTAGTGTGTACAGGTTTTTTTTGCACTGCAAGGCTCGGTCTTGTAAGTTAACAGTAAATGCATTGTTTGTAATTTTAGTCTGGGCCACACAAGATGCGATGTCTAACATGAGAGTATCTGAGGACGGGAACTCTGTGCAATGCTTCCACCATTTTTGGGGAAACAACCCTCCACATTAACTGGCAGGGAATGAAACTCCTGATGTGTTGAGTAAGAAAGCTACTTCTAATAAAACTGATCATTCCTTTGAAGCTTTTAAATGCCCTAATATTATGGCATCTCAGGTAAATATTTATTTAATCTCATTACTGATCACTGATCCTGTGTTATACAGTATAGACAAACTTGAATAATTATGGACTAAAGTTCATCAGACTGGATGAAGTTTCTTTAAATAGCTTTATTTTGATGTCATTAATGAATGTTAGTGACAATAATTTGAATAAATCAGTGTTATACAGCATGAACTTATATCCTTCAAGGTGGGTTATCAGTAGCGGCAGATACAGGTCTCTCTTGAAAATGAGTTCTCGTGGCTCCAATTTACGAGTATGGTTTTCTTTGCGATGCATAAGGCAGTGAAAAGCATATAGGATGTATTTTTTTCTAGTATAACATCTTCAAAGATACCCAATAAGCAAACAGATGGAGAGAGTGGGATATTAATTTTCAAACATTTAGACAAGTCTTCACATACCTGTACCCAGAACCTCTGAACGGGTGGACAGAACCAGAGCGCGTGAATATAATCATCAGGTGTATTACTTATGCACTGTGAGCACTTGTTAGATGGTATAAAGCCCATCTTAAACATTCGCTGCCCTGTATAATGTACTCTATAGAGAACCTTATATTGTATTAATTGTAAATTGGAGATTCTAGTCAATTTAAAAGTATTTGAACATACTTGAGACCAAATGTTTTGTTCAAAGTTGATTGATAAATCTGACTCCCATTTTTCAACAGGTAGTGATATCGAGTCATCGATCCTAGACAATTTTTTGTATATTTTAGATAATAATTTGGGTGGTTGAAAATTAATAAACTCTAACACACATGTTGGTGTTTCCAACAATGTTTTATTAAGCTTAAATTTCTTTTTTACAATTGACTTAATTTGTTGGTATTGTAGGAAGTATTTATTATCAATGTCATATTGTATTATTAATTTATTAAATGGAATAAAGTCTATACCCTCAAATATGTGTTCTAGATATTCAATACCTTTCATTCTCCAACCTGGGAAATTTAACATATTATTTTCTTGTTGAATGTCAGGATTGTTCCAGAGAGGTGTATGTCTACATGGGAGTAGTGAAGACTTTGTCATTTTCAGATACTCCCACCATGCTGTCAGAGATGAGCTAATATTGATGCTCTTAAAGCAGACATGTCTTTTTAAATCTGTACTGATAAATGGTAGATCTGAAATCCTAATATTATTACATAAAGTTTGTTCTATATCTATCCAAGTTTCATCTAGTGCATTTGGTTTTAACCACTTTGATATATATTGTAACCTGTTTGCTAAATAGTAGTAATAAAAGTTTGGAAGTTCTAATCCTCCGGTATCTTTAGATTTTTGTAATGTTTTTAAACTAATACGCGGAGTTTTATTGTTCCAAAGGAATTTAGATATCGAAGAGTCCAGGGACTTAAACCATTCATTTGAAGGTTTATTTGGAATCATTGAGAATAAATAATTTATTCTCGGCAGCACCATCATTTTTACTGAGGCAACTCTTCCCATAAGTGATATGGGTAGAGATCTCCATCTAGTAAGATCGTCTTCAATTTTCTTTAATAGTGGGATATGATTTAATTTTATTAAATCCTCCAATTTAGGAGAGATATTAACACCTAAATATTTAATATTACCTGATTGTAGTCTTTCATTAAGAGAATTATTAAACACACAATTTATCGGAAGCACTGTAGATTTTGTCCAGTTTATAGAATAATCAGAAACTTTTGAAAATGAGTTGATTAACTTGATAACATTAGATATTGAGTTTCCTGAGTTCTCAAGAAAAAGCAAAACATCATCAGCATAAAGACTAATTTTATGTTCTATGTTTCTACCCTTTATTCCTTTAATATCAGCACTTTGCCTTATTGCTGCTGCTAAAGGTTCAATAAAAATAGCAAATAATGCTGGTGAAAGTGGGCAACCTTGCCTGGTGCCCCTCTGTAAACAGAAGCTTGAAGATAATTGATTATTTGTCCTGACGCACGCTGTTGGTGAACTATATAATATTTTTAACCAGTTAATGAAGTAATTCCCAAAACCAAATTTATTTAAGGTAGCAAATAAAAAATTCCAATTTACTCTATCGAATGCTTTTTCAGCATCTAAAGAAAAAATAGCTGTTTCAATATTTTTAAAATACGAATACTCTATTACATTATACAGGTAGTCCCCGATTTACGAGCGAGATCCGTTACAACGAGGCGCTCGTAAACCGGAAATCTCGTAATTTGGAACGGCCGCCATTTCGCTCGTAAATCCGGAAATCCGCTCGTAAATTGGAACGGTTTTCGCTAGCGCACCTAAAAACACTCTATTTTCATCTAA
The DNA here is from genome assembly GCA_038048925.1 of Garcialebias charrua. NCBI lineage: Eukaryota > Metazoa > Chordata > Actinopteri > Cyprinodontiformes > Rivulidae > Garcialebias > Garcialebias charrua. The sequence continues at coordinate 14,204 of JBBPBX010011177.1, read as the reverse complement.
AAACTACTTTTGAGTGCATAAAAATGATCGGAAACGTGTGTTTATATGCTTAACTAGCTAACTGAAGTGAAAAAACACATGAAAACTCAGTATTTTTTTCGTTTTTTCCAAAAATGTGCAGCTCGTAAGTCTGGAACCTCGCAGATCAGAGCGCTCGTAAATCGGGGACTACCTGTATAATCTGAGTGTTTGTGTTCGAGTGTCTTCCCTTTATGAATCCGGTTTGGTCTGGATGTATAATAACAGGAGTTCTCGTGGCTCAATGAGACTACCTATATAAATAAAGGGTAATTGAAAAAAAGGGTAAATCTTTAACTTTAGTAAAATAAAGAACACAAATAAAAATGTTTACAGTTTATGAAATGCAACAAATTTCCATCCATCTTCAAGTAATGCCGGCTACCCACCAAACGCGTTTCGAGCAGCGGAAGCAGCCGGTTTACATGCAAAGTCTATGTGGAGGAGCGGCGAAGCGAGGAGCGGCGAAGCGTGACGCGGCGCGTTTTGAGCAGTTCAAGCAGCGCGGCAGTTCTTTTCTGCACTCGCGGAGCGTCCAGAGCAGCCGCTGCTGGAGTTCAAATACCGTAATTGAACTTTGGCTGCTCGCCGCGTTGCAGCAACCAATTGGGAGAGACTCTGCTATGTGATGACGCAACAACGACAGGACTTTTTTTGGACTTTTTAAACTTAGCCCAACCAGCCTCCATGAAGAAACCAGCCTCCGGTAAGAAACTTGGCATTTTTACAGTTGCTGCTGTCCGCTCGAGCGTACGATCACCCCAAACATAAAAAAATGTTTTAATCTCAACAAAGACTTTCGGAGCTGCAGTTCGGCTTGTAGAAAACCCACTCAAGTAGTAACGAGGCTCACGTACAGCTGATTTCATCTGCCCGGTGTACAAAAAACAAAACAAACCCGACCGGAAAAGGACCAAGACGCTCCTCCCACTGCGCGTCATCAGACACGTTCGGTGTGAACAGACATCTGTTGACAAGCAGCCAACACCGTGCGTTGGGAGCGTTTTTGATGCTCAAGACGCGTTCAGTGAGTACCCGGTTTAATGCTACTGAGCCTTCATGACTCAAAAAAAAAATTATATATATATATACCGCCTCACCGGCGGTGAGGGATGCTGTCAAGCTGAAGAAGGAGTCCTATTGGGCCTTGTTGGCCTGTGGGACCCCGAAAGCAGCAGATAGGTACCGGCAGTCCAAGCGGCATGCGGCTCGGGTGGTTGCTGAGGCAAAAACTCGGGCGTGGGAGGAGTTCGGAGAGGCCATGGAGAATGACTTCCGTACGGCTTCGAGGCGATTCTGGTCCACCATCCGGCGTCTCAGGGGGGAAAGCGGTACGCGACCAACACCATTTATGGTGGGGATGGCGTGCTGTTGACCTCAACTCGGGATGTTGTGAGTCGGTGGGCGGAATACTTCGAAGACCTCCTCAATCCTACTGGCACGTCTTCCACTGAGGAAGCGGAGCCTGGGGACTTTGGGTCGGGCTCTCCAATCTCTGGTGCTGAGGTCGCCGAGGTGGTTAAAAAGCTCCGCGGTGGCAAGGCTCCGGGGGTGGATGAGATTCGTCCTGAGTTCCTTAGGGCTCTGGATGTTGTGGGGTTGTGTTGGCTTACGCGACTCTGCAATATCGCGTGGACATCGGGGGCAGTTCCCTTGGATTGGCAGACTGGGGTGGTGGTTCCCCTATTCAAAAAGGGGGACCGTAGGGTGTGTTCCAACTATAGGGGGATCACACTCTTAAAGGAGAAATGAAAAGTGTTTTTAAGCTAATAGTAGTCTAATGAAAAGCATAAAATAAGCTTGTTGAGAAAATTTCACAAGTCAAAAATGTCATCCTAACTCAAATTTAGACTTTGCAAAGTGAAAAAATTCTCATCTGGTGTTTTTGACCCCCCTCCCTCTGCTTGCTCTCCGTCCCCTGAATATGACATAGGCAGTGCAATGGTCGTCCCTCATACAGTAATATTAGTGTGTGTATCTAGTATTTTTTCAACTTTCATCATTTTGTAAACCGCCCCCTAGCTTATAGACTGTAGTTATGTTATCATTCACAAGAGTTTGTATATATTTTTTTGTTTATGTAGTGTTTTGTAGTTCTGTTTGTGTTAAAAAAAAAAATCTAGTAGTGGACAAAAAGGTTTCAGTGTGTAGCAATTAGGGATGCAGCAAAAAAAATCTATTTTTTAAAGAATCAAGATTCTTAGTCCTGGCGATTCAGAATCGATTCTAAAAGCCCCAAAATAGATTTTAAAACTTTTTTAAAATTTTATATTGTATTTTTACCGCTCCTGTGCATTCGGCCGCTGTAGAATTTTGGCCGTGTAGGGCCACCGTAGTTAGTTAGCCAGGCAGCTCCCAATGGAGCCTGCTAGCAAGGAGGGAGACCCTGCATGTTTCAACTTGCTCCTTCATCTTTAAAAATCATTTTAGATCCTACTATGTTCTGTGGAATACAGAGCTTAACAAGACATTGGTAACTGTTTCAGGACATTTTCAACACCCCCACTTCCATGTTAGCATACGGCGCTAGCATGCTAACGTTAGCATACGGCGCTAGCATGCTAACGTTAGCATGCGAAGGCTATTCGTATTTCCAGGATAGAAATGCCCATTAATGCACTAAATCACCAAACTGTTTTTGACAAACTTAAGTGATATCCTTCAGATTCAAAAAAGTCTTCTGCTTCCATTTTAAATGACAGACAAGAGGACAGTAATGATGGGTTTATAGCTTCAGTGTTATTGTAAGATAGCAAAGGAGGTCTTAATTGTGTCATAAAAGTGCGTCCAGAAAATTACTACAGAAATCACTGCACTTCGGCATGTAGCAGGAAAAATGTAAAAAAACTATTTCTTTAAGCTACTGACTTGAAAAAAGCATACTAAGTATGTTTATGTGTGTTGTTTACTATATGAAATTCTTGTTATATCGATTTTTTCAGATTTGATTACATTTCTCCTTTAAGCCTCCCTGGTAAGGTCTATTCAGGGGTTCTGGAGAGGAGGGTCCGTCGGATAGTCGAACCTCGGATTCAGGAGGAGCAGTGTGGTTTTCGTCCTGGTCGTGGAACACTAGACCAGCTCTACACCCTCAGCAGGGTCCTGGAGGGTGCGTGGGAGTTTGCCCAACCAGTTTACATGTGCTTTGTGGACTTGGAAAAGGCATTCGACCGCGTCCCTCGGGGGGTTCTGTGGGGGGTACTCCGGGAGTATGGGGTACCAGGCCCTTTGATATGGGCTGTTAGGTCCCTGTACGACCGGTGTCAGAGCTTGGTCCGCATCGCTGGCAGTAAGTCAGGCTCGTTTCCGGTGAGAGTTGGACTCCGCCAAGGTTGCCCTTTGTCACCGATTCTGTTCATAACTTTTATGGACAGAATTTCTAGGCGCAGCCAAGGTGTTGAGAGGATCCGTTTTGGTGGCCTTAGAATCTCTTCTCTGTTTTTTGCAGATGATGTGGTCCTATTGGCTTCATCAGTTCGTGATCTACAGCTTTCGCTGGAGCGGTTTGCAGCTGAATGTGATGCGGCCGGGATGAGGATCAGTTCCTCCAAATCCGAGGCCATGGTCTTGAGCCGGAAAAGGGTAGCATGCCTTCTCCGGGTCGGGGAGGAGGTCCTGCCCCAAGTGGAGGAGTTTAAGTATCTCGGGGTCTTGTTCACGAATGAGGGAAAACTGGAGCGTGAGATCGATAGGCGGATAGGTGCAGCGTCCGTAGTGAAGCGGGTGCTGTACCGGTCTGTGGTGGTGAAGAGAGAGCTGAGTCAAAAGGCAAAGCTCTCAATTTACCGATCGATCTACGTTCCCACCCTCATCTATGGTCATGAGCTCTGGGTTATGACCGAAAGAACGAGATCTCGGATACAAGCGGCTGAAATGAGTTTTCTCCGCAGGGTGTCTGGACTCTCCCTTAGAGATAGGGTGAGAAGCTCAGTCATCCGGGAGGGACTCGGAGTAGAGCCGCTGCTTCTCCACATCGAGAGGAGCCAGTTGAGGTGGCTCGGGCATCTGGTTAGGATGCCTCCTGGACGCCTCCCTGGTGAGGTGTTCCGGGCATGTCCCACCGGGAGGAGACCCAGAGGAAGACCCAGGACACGCTGGAGGGACTATGTTTCTCGGCTGGCCTGGGAACGCCTTGGGATTCCCCCAGAGGAGCTGCTCCAAGTGGCTGGGGAGAGGGAAGTCTGGGCCTCCCTACTTACGCCAAAATTACACCACACGCGTTGCGGCTCCGCCCCGCTCCGGTCCGACCTCCGCAGCAAATACACACCCATTATAATCAATGACAGAATTTACACTGGCTCCGCACGGCGGCGGCGAGCTGCGGAGAGCGGACGGCAGTCCGTCAAAATTAGAAATTTTTCTATTTCTGCCGGACGCCGGAGCTGTGCCGGAGTCAACTTTTGAAGATTACGTCGCACCAACAGGAAAAGGAACGAGCACAACTTCCGTATTTACAAAATAAAATCACCACGGGCGGACTTAATCCTAGCTCTATACGGATTTATTTGTACAAAAATGCTGTCAAACTATCATTTATGACTACGCCTACAAACGCAATACAAGAAATAAATAAATAAATAAAGTATTTTATTCTGAAATGTAATACATCACTTCCTGTTGCTCAAACCATGTCCTGTCGCTCATTTACGAGAGAAGATCAAGGCAGCAGTCTCTACTGTTGTTCTCCTTCTTCCACCGAATGAATTGTTTTGTTCTGACTTACTTATTTATCACTTGATTTATCGCGCGATCCCGCAAATCCCGCGCATGCGTCTAGGAGCGGCGCATCCATGCGGACCTGAGCTGAGCGGAGGAAGTGGAAATTGGAGTTTGAGACGCTCAGCTGCGACCTGCGGAGCGGACCGTATGTAGTGTAATTTTGGGGTTAGGCTGCTACCCCCGCGACCCAACCCCGGATAAGCGGAAGAAAATGGATGGATGCTTTAAAACCCATTGGATATTTTACACCAAACGTATGCTTTTACGGTAAATAGTTATAGTGCTGGTGCAAGTAATTCAAAAGCAACTCACAACACAATAAAACGAGGCTTACTTTTAATGTGATTTATAAAATATTTGTGTTTTTGTTTGATAAATGTTTTAAATGTGGTTTCAGTACTTATTTCAATATAATATCTCAAGTTCTGCAGCTCTTGCAGAGAAAGAGGCGAGCTATAAAATATCTGGAGAATTAAGTGAGCTGTATACATTTTCAAAGTGTGTTAAATTTACAACAACAACCAAAAAAACTGTGGATATTGGTTATTTCTGGCTATAAAGATGCAGCAGTCGTGCTTTTGCATTACAGTACTGACTCACCAGCAAGCAGCAGAACAAAGTGAAGTTTCCATCCATTTCCTGTACATGTATAATCCTGTTCAGGGTTTCATGGAACTGGTGCATCCAGGGTTCAGTGAACCAGAGGTGCAGTGCACCCTGGACGGGCTGTCAGTGCATCACATGGCCTCACAGAGACACACAACCACCCACACTCCCACGTAGGGTCAATTTACAGTCAACCTATCAGGCATTAGTACCAGAAATAAAACATGTGTACACTGGGAGAACATGCGAACAGAAATATCTCAGGCCCGTCTTGCAGAGAAGCAGCAGTGCTGACCAACTGCACCACTCTGCAGCCAGAAGGGCCAACATATAAAAACTAATGAGCTGAAGGGTTTACAGGAACTAAAGGAGCACGACAACCTGCACCCACTGAGCTAATCACATCCTAAAAACTGCTCTCAAATTCTGTAAGAACAAAATAAAAAGAAGAAGAAAACCCAAATGTTTGACTGATCAAAAGCTTCATCATAAAGCGTGGGCATTACATTTTACTCTGTGCTTTTTCATTCTGCCTTTTCCATAAGTCTTTTATCCAATATGAGGTAATTTTACAAATTTCAGATTTTATAATTTCATCAATTACGGTATGTGTTTTTTGTTTCTGTTGCAATCTTAAAACCTGGCAGTAGCTGCAGATACATTTATTCTACAAGACTTAATCTGGTCCATTTATAAGATGTGTCTAGATGGTACTCGTATTTCATTAACGTGCATTGTCCTTATTGCTAAAGAAACAAATAGATGAAATTAGGCCTGTTGCAATAAACAATAAATTAATTAATCACATGATGAATGAAAATTATCTACCTCATTATAATTTATTGGCTTTATTGTTTCTTCGTGTCTCTCTTTCTACTGAAGACACTGGATGACAAAAGGCTCAACTCCAGTGCTCTTCACTGACCCCTCCCCTTCTCTTTTTTGTCTTTTCTCTTTACAATCTGTTTTAACAGTCCAAAAACCACGCTTTTGGATCATTAAAAGCAGCTAAGCTGAGAAGACAAGCCAACAGGTCAACCTCGTGAAAAAAGCTCTGTCTTGTCAAAGCTCCAAAGTGCCTCCCTCACATTTTTTCCTAAAGAGACGCACTGCTCGCTCCCTCACTATCCATCCTTCAGTTCAAACAGTCTTATAATGTCTTCCGGTGGCCGAAAAAAGGTACTACACACAAAACAAAATATAAGATGGGAAAACATGTCTTCTTAAATTTGACAATAATTACTAATAATTGTTAAATTTCAAATAATATTATTGTTTATTGCAATAATTTCCTAGACAGGTAATTGCTCAGTAAAATTTGTTATTGTGACAGGTCTAGATGAAATAAACTAAGTGCTAAATTTACTCATTTTATTTATCTCTAAGTTTACTAACAGTGTTAATCTTTTATTTTTACCGGCGTATGAATGTGTGTATGAATGGGTGGATGGCTGGTACTGTGAAGCGCTTTGGGGCCACTCATAGGGGGCTGGAAAGCGCTATAAAAGTAAGCTCCATTTACCATTTACCATGTTATACTGTACTGTCAGGTGACTCGAGGTCTGGCTCATTCAGGCCCGGTTAAAGCAAGAAATGGCAGCTAGGAGGAGTACCATGTTGTTGTAGAACGATACAACAAGAAGTGTTCAAGTATTGTCTATTTACCTAAACATTGTCCAGTCTGTGGGGGATTTAATTTAACTAATCATCTAATTTTCATGATCTGGTGAGTGATTGAACCCACACTGCAGACAGGACTCTAGGAGCTTGAAGGATAAAATAAAGAATATTTATTTACATAAACAAAGATGTTTAGATGTTTAGATGTTTATTAAATTTGTTCATTTTTTTTACAAAAGAAACACAATACAAGACAATCCCATTAATGATACGTACACAATGTAAAAAAATGAAAGGTAGCAGAAAGAAGAATAAATCTTATTATATCTGCCCCTTTTTTCAAACAATCAGATTAAACAATAATAATCTTTCACCAGCAGTACAAAATGACTAACTCTTTCTAATTTTCTAATACTAATACATAACTAATAATTGATACAATACACATTATGCTAATTCATATATATTTTTTCAACAAATTCCTTTTGATCATTTTCTTAAATGTAAACAGTGACTTGGCATTTTTAACTACATTCTCCAAGCCATTCCATAATCTAATTCCCTGGATTGAGGTAGAACGTCCCTTCAAACTAGTTCTGAATTGTGGTTTTACAAACATCTCTGTCCCCTTAAGATTATAACAACTTTGTCTTTTAACAAAATTCATTTGGATATTTAAAGGTAATTCGTTATTCTGAGCCCTATACATAATTGATAAAATATTATAATCAACCAAATCATGGAACTTCAATAATTTCAGTTGATAAAATAATGTACTGGATGGATGACAGTAATGTTTTCTAGTGATAATTCTTACAGCTCTTTTCTGTAATACAAAAATAGGCTTTGTGATTGTTTTACACGCTTTCCCCCAAACATCAATACAATAGATTAAGTGTGGAACAATGATTGTGTTATACAACAAATACAGAGCTTTATCATTCAATAGGTCTCTGACCTTGTATAGTACTGCAATCGATTTAGCTATTTTTATTCTTACAGAATTTATGTGTTGTTTCCATGTCAGTTTGTCATCAATGATAACACCCAAAAACTTCACCTCACTCACTCTACAAATCTCAACACCCTCAATTTTGAGTGGAACATCAACAGTTTTCTTTTTATTACTGAATATCATGTAATTAGTTTTTTCTAGATTTAATGATAATTTATTGATTTTAAACCAAGTTTGTATTTTGGTAAATTCTGTCTTTATCAATTCCAACATTTGTTCTATATCTTCACCTAAACAGAAAAATGTGGTATCATCAGCAAAAAGTATACATTTAAGGAGTCCTGACACATTTACCAAGTCATTCACATATAAAATAAATAGCTTTGGTCCAAGCACAGAGCCCTGGGGAACTCCACATGTGATATTACAGAGGTCAGATCTTACATCATTTATTTGTACAAATTGTTTCCTATCTTTCAAATAGCTAGATACCCACTGTAATGCTGGTCCTCTAATACCATATTTGTTCAGTTTTTCAAGGAGAATGGTGTGATCAATAGTATCGAATGCTTTTTTTAAATCAACAAAAATACTGACACAATATTGTTTTTGATCGACAGCAGTAGTTATTTGTTCCATTAATTCCATGAGAGCCATTGATGTAGAGTTTTTAGCTCTGAACCCATATTGACTGTTGCTTAGAATATTTTGTTTGTCTATAAATTGATCTAGTCTGTTCACAAATAGTTTTTCAATAATTTTAGAAAACTGTGGTAACAAGGATATATGTCTATAATTGTTGAACACACATTTATCACCATTTTTAAAAAGAGGCTGACGTGGCAGCAAAACTTACATGTATCGAGGGAACATGAGCCATGTTTACATGCACAAAATTCTTTGATTGGATTGAAATGTATCCTGATTATATCATCTAAATATATCATTTACATGGGCACGATCCGTTCACGACGAGTGTTTACATGCAGCGAGCTTTTATTCTGAATAGAAGTACTGACATGCACAGATTGGTAAACTCTCCTTAAAAACCACAGAAGAAGAGGTTCTACTTCCGTTATGAACATAAACAAAGCTGAGCGCCCAAAATGGACCCGCGAGAGGTTTTAATGACTGTGGAGACGTTAGTGCACTCCCTGACGCTACAGGTGATACAGATCATATTAAGCCCTAAGGTCTAGTAGAAATGTTGTGTTTTGCTTCCCCGTCATATTAACATCTATCCTGGTGGAAATACGTGACATTGACAGGTTGCACATGCGTAGTCAAGTTAGTTTTCCACGATCAGAATAAAATGATCAGATTAAGTGTTTACATGCACACCGTTCAGATTATGAATCGGAATAAACCACACCTCTCATTCGGATTACAAATTCATTCTGATCGAGCTGAATCAACTCAGAATAATCTGAATGGGACGTTTACAACACATTTTTATTCTGAATGGCTGTTTAATCCGATTACTTATCTCCATGTAAACATAGCTACAGAGACGAGGAGGAAACAGAACATGACACCTTGACAGGACAGTCCACGGAGTCAAGTCAAATCAAGTCATCTTTATTTATATAGCACAGTTAAAACAGATAAACTGTTATCAAGGTGCTTCACAAACAACATCGGAGAGGGGAACAACAACGAGACGCAGAACTTACAGGGACACTAACGAGGGGATAATCACAGACATGTGGGGAAGGACAACGAGGGACAGGTGACAGAGGCAAGAGCTGATTTCATGAAGGAAGAAACACTGGGGAAGGCAGGAAACAAATATATAAACACAACAATAATGAAAAAAAAATCTAAATGTCATAAAATTTCATTCAGATTAAGCTATACGATGCTTCTTAATTATTAAAAAATATCTGCATCTGTATCGGTCATGATATCGGTGATGCTGCCCTTATTGATTTGGTATTGGATTGATAGTAAATCTTGCAGTATGACATACTGTACCACTACCTCCATGACTCCATCCTCCACCACTGGTGCAAACCAGTGAAGCCACAAAGAGATGCAAGAAAAGGACAGCAATAACATGAAACAGGTATGGTTGTTCCATTTTTCTAAGCATGTATTACCTTTCTTCTGTAAAAACCATCCCGTAGAGACAGATACATGAAAAAACCACAGTTTCAATGTGTTAATGGGATGAGAGCAAGGATTTCATCTTAAAGAGTGGAAGATGGGGTCGCTTCAGACAGAATCTATTAACGTAGCTAATGACATGAACACTCATTAGCATATTTCACAAGAAGTTGCTGCAAATTACACTAATAAATGGAAAGAAAGAAAATGAATAACTAAAAAGAAAAATTAACATGCATCTTTTATTGTGGAGCTCAAGGTGTCTGGCTTTAAATGTGGGAGATGAAAACTAAAGCGTATAATGGGACCCATTTTTATAGTGTGAAAGGTAAAAAAAATGTCTTATCTGCAAAAATAGCTTTTTTTAAATATCTCATCCATTCTTGTCTTCACACTAAAGCACCTTCATTTGTTTAATAAATGTAAAAGCTGAAATATTAAAAGAAAACGAATGACACCAAAAAGCCTTAGAAGAGGATTCAATGATTCTTGTTCACACAATTATCTATATTCTAACAAAAAAACAAAAAAATAAACAGTTTGTGTGTAATTGCTTCTGCCTCCACCAGTCCAGAAGTGAAACGAGCCAGCTGCAAACACGACCTGTTAGTGTGAGCAGTAATCAGCTGAAGTAATTAAAAGGTACTGGGTCTCTGTTTCTTTGCTATATTTAGCTCGTAAAAAGCAGCTGAAACACTTCCAGAATAATTAGAATATCTTAGACTAAATGACAATTTAGCCTGATCTGTTCTTCGCTGTAAGGCTGGTTTCTATCAGCCGATGGTTAGAAGTCACTCAGAGGTTTCATATCTCTCCCAGACAGAATATTGCCTTTTAGCTTTGCCTTATCAGGATTGTTGATTCTCTAAGAAAACAGAAACAAAGTCTGCTTTAGTGCATGTAATGTTCTGTGGACTCCATTTTTAAATCAAATCTTTGTTGGTGACTTTTCTTCTACCAGTTATTTGCATTTTCTGCTAAAATGCACGACAGATGCTAAGAGCTGAAACACTGCTGGAAAAAACTGAAGCCGAGTTGGTAAAGCTAAAAAAAAAATCTCAGGTAAAGCTAAAAAATCCCAGCATTAGCTAATAAAGGAAAAACACTAGCTAAAAGTCAATTGTAAAACCAATAGCTGAAGGTTAGAAGTACAAAAAATGCTAGCTAAAAGCTTAATGTTCTGAAAGGCTAGCTAAAATCAGTTGAGTAGATACAAGCAAGAAAAAAGTTCAGCTAAAAGTATAAATGTCCTAGTTAGAAGCTACAAATAGTCAAAGACTGTCTGAAAGCTAAAAGTAGTATAAGAGGACAGAAGCAAGGCCACTATCAATTTAAAAGTAAACTTTGTTCTGATATTCAAGAGAGACAGTCTCTCTAGTGTGTCCTGGGTCATCTCTGGAGTCTCCTTCCAGACGGACATGTCCAGAACACCTCCCTAGCACGACGGCTCAGTGGTTAGCACTGTTGCCTCACAGCAAGAAGGTCCTGGGTTCAATCCCCAGTTGGACCTGGGGTCTTTCAGTGTGGAGTTTGCAAGTTCTTCTTGTGCTTGCGTGAGTTTTCTCAGGGTACTCCAGTTTCCTCCCACAGACCAAAAACATGCATGTCAGGCTGCCTTCAGGCCCTCCAAAGATTTTCTATAGGGTTTAGGTCTGGAGACTGGCTAGGTCACTCCAGAACCTTGATGTGCTTCTTACGGAGCCACTCCTTGGTTCTCCTGGCTGTGTGCTTCAGGTCATTGTCATGTTGGAAGACCCAGCCATGACCCATCTTCAATGTTCTGAGGGAAGGAGGTTGTTCCCCAAAATCTCACAATACATCCTTTCAATACAGTGCAGTCGTCTTGTCCCATGTGCAGAAAAACACCCCCAAAGCATGATGCTTCCACCCCATGCTTCACAGTAGGGATGGTGTTTTTGGGATGGTACTCATCATTCTTCGTCCTCCAAACACGGCAAGTGGAATTAAGACCAAAAGTTCTATTTTGGACTCATCTGACTACGTAACTTTCTCCCATGACTCCTCTGGATCATCCAAATGGTCATGGGCAAACTTAAGACGGGCCTGGACGTGTGCCGATTCAAGCAGGGGAACCTTCCGTGCCATGCATGATTTTAAAACGTCTTAGTGTATTACCCACAGTAACAATGGAAACAGTGGTGCCAGCTCTCTTCAGGTCATTGACCAGCTCCTCCCGTGTAGTTCTGGATTGATTCCTCACCTTTCTTAGGATCACTGATGCACCACAAGGTGAGATATTGCATGGAGCCCCAGTCCGAGGGAGATTGACAGTCATGTTTAGCTTCTTCCATTTTCTAATGATTGCTGTGTCTTTGGACAGCTCTTTGGTCTTAGCCATGTTAGTAGTTGGAGTCTTACTGATTGTGTGGACTGGACAGGTGTCTTTATGCAGCTAACCACCTCAAACCGGTGCTTCTAGTTTAAAGATGATTTGATTCCTGAATGTTTATTTTCTATAAAAAAAATTAAATAAAAACAAGCCAGGTGTCTGAGACCAGCATCTCCATCTCTCCAGTTAGGTTCACTTGATGAACAAGCTCCTGACAGCATGTTTATTAATATTCTATCTAAGTTAATAAAAACACTACAGTATAAACAACAAAAAAATTATCATAAGAGCATCATGCAGTCATTTTGCCAGAGGTTTGGAGGACAATTATTATACGATCACAGAACAGTAATCTACTTCACATTCCACGAACCAAGTTAAGGACCATGGGAGACCGGGCATTCTGTGTGGCTGCCCCCCGCATATGGAACTCCCTCCCTGACTACCTGAGGGCTCCGCAGTCACTGGTTGACTTTAAAAGCGGCTTAAAGACTTTTCTTTTTAAGCAAGCCTATTCTGCCTCCACATGATTTTATCTTTGATCTTGGTTGATATTATTATTGATTTTACTTGATTTTATCACTTGTTTTATTTTTTTATTTTTTTTAAGCAGGCCTATTCTGCCTCCACATGATTCTGTCTTTAATCTTAGTTGATTTTATTATTGATTTTACTTGATTTTATCACTTGTTTTATTTGATTTTTGCTTTGTTGCACTTTGTAGCATTCTTTGGGATTTTTATTAATGAAAAGTGTGGTATAAATTGAATTCATTATTATTATTATTATTATTATTATTATTATTATTATTATTATTATTTTGTGTTGTCGCAGTGTGGTCAAACCTTATAAATAATATGCACATTCTCGTGCAACATCACTCTTAAGGTACCAGTTGTAAATGACTCTCAGCTAGTACCATGAACTTTGACTTGATTAACTGAGTTATAGCCATTTTGTTGTTTTTTAAAGGTTAATCTTAAATCATGTTGATTTCAAAATTGCAAAAATACATTCAGTGATTAATGTTAGAGTTTAATTAAATTATTTCTTGTGGTTCATGAAATATTTTGCTAATAGACGCACTGAAGTTGATGCAGAGAAAGCATCACTGCCTGTCTATCAGCCATATTTCTGATAATGGTAGATGGAGCTATAGTTTAAAGATGATTTGATTCCTGAATGTTTATTTTCTATAAAAAAAATAAAATAAAAACAAGCCAGGTGTCTGAGACCAGCATCTCCATCTCTCCAGTTAGGTTCACATTTCTCCTCCTGCAATGAACCCAATTCCTGTGCAAACAGGATATTCAAATTTCAAAACCACGAATATTATTTTCCAGTCTGCCTTTTTTCCACCCAGCCCTGTGCACAAAGCAGTGCAAGCCCTTTGCAATATCACTTCACACAATAATTCTAATTTGGCACATTAGTGTTGCACAGACTCTTTTAAAGAAACAAAAACGCAGCGTGCCCAACTAAGTCAGTGCATTGTCTGTGCTCTCAGCCTTGCAGGGCTAAACCAATTAATATGCAAACAGGCACTGCCTGCTGTCTGAGAACGCTGCGGGCTGAACGTGCCTTAGCCCCGCTCATCGCCTCAACCATATTTACAGTTTCCATTGTGATGCTCATCCTAGGAAGAGATGTCCCGATCAAAAGCGAAGCGTGTAAGCATCCGCAGCACCGTCCTGCAATGACCATTCTTACCGGAACGGTAAAATAACAACGGATTTGTAAACATTATAACTGAACAGGAGGATTTGTTTTCCTGCCTTGTTGCACAGTGGATTTGTGGAGCTGAAACCCAGCAAAAGCAATCATCCTACT
>JBBPBX010011176.1:0-34378 GCA_038048925.1 Garcialebias charrua | reverse complement strand
CTGATAGTAGTAGTAGTAGTTTCTTTATTTCAGACACAATGTAAGATCCATATGTATATAATAAGGAAAGAAAAATAAATAAAAATAAGAATAAATAAAAAGATTAAAAAGATAGCCTGGACACTTTTTGGTATCTAACATCTTATTTTTCCACACAATTCAATCTGAGTCATTAACTGTCCAGAAAATGTATGTCCTGTGAGATGAGCTCATGGTCCAGAGATGTGCACAGGTGATATATCACTTCCTTTTAGGGTAAAAATAGCTTTTATTATAGTTTTAACTGTAGCAGAGGATTGCAGGGAGGTCTCTTTAAGTCAATGGGGCCTGTCGATAAACATGAATGTACAAGTTCTCTTCTGCTGACTAACGGTTCAAAGGTTACTCAAATCCATCCTGTTATTTTTACATCTGGTTCACTTTTAGATTTCTTTATACAGTTATTCTTAATTTTTCACATATTTGTTTGGGAATCTTGTTCTAGAGTGATAACAGTATGGATCAACGGGATGAACCAACGTCAGCAATTTGGCCACAGTAATGAGGGCCTTAATCCAGTCTTTTGTGGTGAAGCTCTTGATGTTTGTTTTTTTTGTCTGTCTATGTTTCAACTCTCACCTGTGATCACGAGGTTTGGATTGTGATAGAAAAAACAAGATCATGGATACAAGCGGCTGAAATGAGGTTCCCCTCAAAGGTGTCCAGGCTCGACATTGTATATTAGTTGAGAAACTGAGCTGAGCTGCTGTTCCACCTCAGTGAAATAAGTCATCTGAGATGAATGTAGACAACTGATGAGGATGTCTACTTCTGGTGTTTTTCTGAGCATGTTTGACTGGACATACCCGGGACTTGCCAGAGGTATAATATATTCTCTAGTCTTTTTGTCAGATTTTGTCAGTAAAGATAATGAAAGTCACTCCTGAGTCCTGTGTCTATACAACTAAGGCTTTTTCATCAGGCTTCAGCAAAATATAGCCCTACAGACCTCACTGACCTACACAAGGTGAGGTCTGTGAACAAGGCCAGGCTTATTCTGGCAGATCCTGATCATCCACTTCATGATGAGTTCAGGTTGCTTCCATCTGGACGCAGGTATCTGAGACTGAACAACTCATTCATCCCTGTAGCGATCAGGCGTCTCAACGAACACTGATGATTTCTGATACTTTAATGTCTCAGTGTCTTGTCTAGTCTGGATGTTTTGTGTGCCTACTGGCTGTGAAACAAGTTGCCCCTCAGATAATAAATATACTTGAACTCTTCGAAAAATACAAATATTGGTCTTAGTTGCATTTTTTTTATTTTCCATGTGGTATTTTTTTTTTAAATCAGGGCTCCTCTCGTTGTAAATACTGTAGTATATTTGCATAATCATACTCTAAAATAATATTGATCACATTTTACAAGTTGCCTGTTGTTTTGATTCTCTCAGCATCATTTGGCAAAGTTCATACAGATGAACAGCAAAGTAAGTCTTCACCCTCTGGAGGAAAAACACCCCGAGGTCACTGGAGGCCACTACTAACAATCCAAAATGATCTATGTACAAACCAAACCCACGTAGCCATTATTTTTTCTGTGTGATCAGGTACCTTCACTCATCTATGATCATCTATCGAGACCTGAAGCCTCACAACGTTCTCCTGTTCAACCTGAAGAGCGACTCGGAGATGATCGCTAAAATCGCCGACTATGGGATCGCTCAGTACTGCTGCAGCATGGGAGTGAGGAGCTCAGAGGGCACACCAGGTCGGACTCAAGCCTGTATCCCTCTCACTGTAAAACCCAGACCTCTGACAGATACTGTATTTTCCGACATATAAGTCACCATTTTTTGCATAGATTTGCCAGTCCTGCGACTTATTTACGTTTTTTTTTTTCTTTCCCCATATTCGTAATGCAATTTTTGACTGATGCTTTAAATGTTCATTCATACTGACATGAACCAGAGTAAACATCATCATTTGCAGCCGCTAGAGGTACGAGAGTGCCCTCTAGCCTTTTGAAAACTACCGGTAGGCGTATATGTTGTTCCTGTACCGCTACCCCAGCTGCCCCCTGCAAACATTGACCATTAAAGTGCATTCATTAAGGAAAAAATTAAACTGAGACTGAGAATGTCAAGCAAACAAATAATTGTTTTGAAGTGAGTCAAAACTCTACATCAATGGCTCTCATGAAATTCATAGAGCAAATAACTACTGCTGTCGAGCAAAAATAATATTGTGTTAGTATTTGTGTTGATTTAAAAAAAGTATTCGATAATATTGATCACACTATTCTCCTTGAAAAATTGAACAGTATTAGAGGACCAGCATTACAGTGGGTATCTAGCTATTTGAAAGATAGGATACATTTTGTACAAATATATGGTGTAAGATCTGACCTCTGCAAAATCACATGTGGAGTTCCTCAAGGCTCTGTACTTGGATCAAAGCTGTTTATTTTATATGTGAATGACTTGGTAAATGTGTCAGGACACCTTAAATGTGTCCTTTTTGCAGATGATACCACATTTTTTTGTTTAGGTGAAGATATAGAACAGATGTTGGAGTTGATAAAGACAGAATTTGTCAAAATACAAACTTGGTTTAAGCTTAATAAATTATCATTAAATCTAGATAAAACGAATTGCATGATATTCAGTAATAAAAAGAGAGCAGTTGATGTTTCATTTAAAATGAGGGTGTTGAGATTTGCAGAGTGAGTGAGGTGAAGTTTTTGGGTGATATTATTGATGGCAAACTGACATGGAAGCAACACAAATTCTGTAAGAATAAAAATAGCAAAATCTATTGCAGTACTGTACAAAGTCAGGGACTTATTAAATTATAAAGCTCTGTATACGTTGTATAACACAATCATTGTTCCACACTTAATCTATTGTATTGATGTTTGGGGGAAAGCATGTAAAACAATTACATAGCCTGTTTTTGTTTTACAGAAAAGCGCTGCAAGAATTATCACCAGAAAGCATTACTGTCATCCATCAAGCACATTATTTTATCAACTGAAGTTATTGAAGTTCCATGATTTGGTAGACTATAATATTTTATCATTTATTTATAGGGCTCAGAATAACGCATTACCTTAAATATCCAAATAAATTTTGTTAAAAGACAAAGTTGTTATAATCTTAAGGGGACAGAGATGTTTGTAAAACCAAAATTCAGAACTAGTTTGAAGGGACGTTCTACCTCAATCCAGGGAATTAGATTATGGAATGGTTTGGAGAATGAAGTTAAAAATGCCAAGTCAATGTTTATATTTAAGAAAATGATCAAAACTGAATTGTTTTTAAAAAAAAAAGTACCAGTACTGTATATATATGAAGTAGCTTAATGTCTATTGTATTAGAGTTAGAAAAATTAGAAAGACTTATTGATTTTTTTTTGTTACTTGAAGATTATTTTAGTTTGAACCAATGGTTTGAAAAAGGGGGCGATTTTTTATTCTTTCTGCTACCTTTCATTTTATATTTTGTATTCTTATCATTTATGTGATTGTTTTGTTTTCTAAAATGAATGCATTTTATAAATAAATAAATAAATAAATAAAATAAATCTTGTTAAATTTCGAAGAACTGCAACAGCAAGTCCTTCCGTGCGCACTCCCTTGGCTGCCTATCGATTTTTGGCACACCAGCCCACGTGTCCCAGGGATCAGTGGTGACTCATAATAAACGTGACTATTACTCCAAATTGGCTTACATATGCTTTTTTCCTCTTCATTATGCTTTAAAAAAAAAAATAATAATAATTTTAACTGATGCGACTTATACGCTGGAAAATACGGGACGTTTTTTATTTGATGTGACGTCTTGATGCCTCAACAGCAAACCATTATTAAAGACTTTGTGTGTGTTCGACAGGTTTCCGAGCGCCAGAGGTCGCCCGAGGTAACGTGGTCTACAACCAGCAGGCCGACGTGTTCTCATTTGGCCTGCTGCTCTACGACCTGCTGACATGTGGCGAGCGCATTTCAGATGGCATGAGGTTCCCCAGCGCGTTTGATGAAATTACCGTGCAGGGAAAGCTGCCAGGTAACAATTCAAATTAAAAGCACTGAGGACTTTAAAGAAAAACAGTTGAAATCAGATTTGTTTGTATGATTTCATATTGGTGACTTTGATTCTTTTTTAGAAACCACTTTGAAATATCTAACAAGGTTGAGTCATCTCCTCAGGACAGATTCTACGTTGGTCAAACGTTTCGTCTTTTATCCATGAGACTTCTTCAGTCACCTTTCAGACACCACCATCACTCAGTGGAGACCTGACTCAACCTTGTGAGATTTGGGGGAGTGGTGGCGCAGTGGTTGGAGACGGTGGGCCTGTTCAAGCTCCGGCACCGACATCAAAAATAATAATAATACAAATGCAAACTCAATATCTTCATTTAAGAATATGATTAAAAAATATATATTTGCAAAATATATATATAAAATAATTTATCTTGTCTAGTGTCAAATTTGTTAATTACATGTGTCGTTCCTTTTTTGTCTTCTTGACTTATTATTATTATTATTGCATATTTCTCTTTTTTTCTAGTTGCTTATTGAAGGTTTTCTGTTTGAATTGATTTGTTCTGTACAATGGGGGCAGATAGAATTTTAAGATACTCTCTTCATTCTGCCACCCTTCATTTTAAATGTATATTGTATGTCTTGTGTCATGTGTTTATTAAATTGCTGTATTATTTTTTATTTGAAAAAAAAAAAAAAATGTGGGTGGAAAAAAGGTGAAACACCCACACCTGCCTCCACCCTCATTCGCCCCACCCTGGACCCCTGAACAAGGCTCTCAACCCCCACCATCTGCTCCCTAAACAGGTCTCTCTTGAAAATGAGTTCTCGCGGCTCAATGAGACTACCTGTATAAATAAAGGGTAAATGAAAAAAATATATCTACCTGGATTATTGAGCATGCAGATCACTTTGACATAGTTTTATCATCTATAAATGGAATCGAGGCCACTGAAGGCATTTCAATGAGAACAAAATGACACAGTAAGTTAAATGAATATTTGTACACAGATCCAGTGAAGTACTACGGCTGTTCGCCGTGGCCAAGTTTTCAGGCTCTGATTAAGGACTGTCTGAGGGAAAACCCACAAGATCGACCCACTTCTGATCAGGTGAGGACTTGAAAACATTGTTACAGCTGGAAACTGAGGGGGTGGGGGGGTTGTAGAAACAAGCTGAGATGGAGCGAGACAGTCTGGGTTTTTGTTCTGACTCAACCTTCAACAGGAACTGCTGCCAGAAAATGTTGGAGACACGTAGCTGGAATGATTCTACTTCCTGTTCACACTTTTAGATGGATTATGGTTTATTTGTCGATAAAAAAAAAATTTGAGAGCAACCTTTAGCTCAAGTAACTCGATACAGTTTTAAATGTCTTGCACTGTGATCATTTTTGAAAGTGGGAGAACAAAATCTGACAAAATCTACTCTGTGAGAAGATGTTAGGCACCCAGGTGAAGTGGTCGAATACAGAACTGCTCATGCTGCTCATGTTCTTGTTGTGTAATAATCAGATCAAGTGGATAACAGAGTTGACAGGTCCAGCAGGTCAGCTCTGGGTTGAACCTGATGTCTGAGCTTATCTCACATGTTCCTCAGAGGAAAGACTGGAGGTGTGGCTGGCCTTGGGAGAACCTCAGTCCATAGTCCTGGAAAAGTCTATGGAAAAGTCCATAGAAACATGTGCAATGGTTAGTAAGCGAAGACATTCAGACCTAGGTTGTCACTGATGTAGCGCTGTGCCGTCAGGTCTCCTGCATCACTACCATTCCTTTAACCTTTTGCCTGTGAGCATATTTAAGCAGCAGTCTTCAGTTTTATTACTAAAAAGCCTATTTTGAGTTTGTTCCTGCAACATCTGCAGGTGTTTGACAGGCTGATTTCAGGCGAAATGCTGTGTCTGATGAGGGAGCTGGAGGTTCCCCAGGTGTTCAGTGCTCAGTGCATCGCCATGACCTCTGGCCTCACCTCATCCAGCCGCACAGCCTGGATGGGTGGGGGCAGCAGCTCCAAGAAGCAGGGCTTCATCACTGCTGTGGACCTGGACACCAGCACGGTGACCACACAGGTACCAACACACCAACACCAAAACTGATACGTAACTGATTCAAACAATATTTATGTGACAGGAGTCAATATTTGGAACATCATAAACACTTAAACTTCAGAAGTAACACAATATGTTCCTTCTTTTTTTAACCAGGAGGTGGACACCAGCCCCGTCCTGTGCCTGGTGACAGTCCAGATCCCAAACGAAGCTTGTGATTGGTTGGCGGCAGGCACGCAGTCCGGCTCGTTACTGCTCATCAACAGCCAGAACGTGTCCACCTGGAACCACCTGCAGAGCGTCACAGACGCCGTCACCTCGCTGTATTTCCACGTGCATCCCAGTCGCTCGTAAGCCTCCGTTAAAGCACAACTCCTGCTGTTCCTTTAGCTCAAGTGTGTCTCATAAGAACGCCTGGAGAAGTTCAGCAGACATTTGGATCAAATTATTGCTCTGCAGAAAGGGTTTAATTTAAAATGCTCTTTTTAGACTGTAGAGATATCTGCTCCACTACAAGACAATAAAATAAAATGAAAGGCTGCATTTCTTGAAGGAATTCGCATCATCCACCACCTTTCATGCCAGAGAGTCGAACTATACTGTAATTGTTGAAAAATGATGGAGCTGAAGCTGTTTTGGTCAAATCTTGAAAAATGAAATTACCGGGTAAGCGCAATCTCACGCAATATCACAAGATTATTGCTCAATCTGTTACTTTTTTTAATTTAATTCAACCTTTATTTATACAGTCTAGCCTCATTGATCCACAAGGACTCGTTTACAACAGGGACCTGTTCCAGACAGAACATAAAAAGTGCAGACACCATTAACAGTAAATAATGACAACAATAAACTACAGTAAAATGCAGTAAAAATAAGAATAGTGTATAAAACAATAAATCGGGGTGCCATAAAACAGGGTGAAATACTAAAAACAAGAACAAAATTGCTTTGATTTTTCTATTGACATTATCAAATGTTTGAAACCCCTTAAAGAAATCAAGGTGGACAGCTTCAGTTCTTGTTGCAAGGTGTTCCAGGTTGCAGGAGCAGAGTAGGAAAATACCTTTTTGCCAAGTTCAGATCGCACTGAGAGAACGCTGCAGGTAATGATGGCCTGAGAGCGCATGTTGCAACTGCACTGACGGTGTGACATGTGGGAGGACATTTAAGAAGGCAGCAGACCAAGGAGGGGTTTATGGATGAAGATGTACCAGTGTGAGAACCTACAGGTAGACAGTGATGACCAATGAGTACAGGGTGCAGTGATGGTACGGTAGTTACAACCAGTTATGAATCTTAGTAGACATCATCCAACATGTGCAAGGAGCTGGCAGGGGCATTCATAAACATAATGCCACCATAGTCAATGGCGGGTAGGAAAGTAGCAGCTACAAGGCGTTTTCTGGCATTCCGACTTAAGCAAGATCTATTTCTGACTAAGTTTTAATTTCAGCTTCTTTATCAAGTTGTCGACATGTGGTTTAAAAGAGAGATGTGCATCAACCAAAATTCCCAAGTATTAGTAAGAATCTACAAACTCAACAGGAACACCATGCATCGATGAGATAGGAGGAAGAGTGCTGTTAAACCTCAAATAATGTTAATAAAACATGTTTGTCTTGTGGAAACTATACTGTATATTTTTTCAACGCAGAAAGACTTCAAATGATTACAGGCTAACAGTGCAGTGGTCTGTTAATTTTTACAGAGCTGCATGTTTCACGTTTTACTCACCTGTTCTTCAGTGGGGTTGAAGGAAGAATCTCTTTGCATGTCACAGGTTGAAACAGGTTGAAACTTCAACACAGCCAGTGGACCGAGGTACAGCGAGGTCTCGTAGAACTAGCTGGCTGCTAGCTTAGCAACTGTCCAGTAGCATTCTGCTGCGGGAGGTTGTTCTCTGTTTTGTCTGTTTCCCATATCCAAGATGTAATGTTGGAACGTAATCCACGGAGCTTGGACCATTAATGTCCATGCCAGATAAAAAATGCTGATTACACACGTTGATGCTTTTGTGTCGGGGTGAAGTCCTGCCGGCGAAGCGCTTGAAGCCACATCTTCCTCCACATCTTCCTTCTTTTAGTCGCTTTACTCGACTTTCCTAGAGGGACGTTGTAAAACGTGTTGTATATCCACCAAGTCTCACCTTTTTCTTTTACTCGTTTACGTTGCCTGGAACAATTCTAAACAAAATAAAAGTCATATTTCCCCACCGCGAGCGTTGGCAGTAATGAATACACTAGATGCGCACACCCCGACTTCCCGAAAATTCTGGAAAAATGTGAGCGCGCATGCGCGATGACGTCAACTGGTAAAAGGTCTATTGGGTTAGAAGTTTTTTTTTTTTTAAGTTTTCTCATACAGAATGAATGTACTGTAGTCCCATTTTTATGTTTGCTTTTGTCTTTTCTTTGCAGCCAAAGAAGGAACTATTTGCTGGTGGGAGCAGCAGATGGAACCCTTAGTGTTTATGAAGATACAGCACTTCTGGTAAATTCAATGTTAAATATAGTTTGTTCGCAAAAGGATTATCTTGATCTCCTTTTGATGTGCTCAGATTAAAACAGTCTGCTTCCTGAAACACTCGACTATAACACCCAGAGTTCCCTTATTCTGCTCACTGCAGCAGGAGGACAGCCCGCCAGTTAAAACGCTCGTCGTGGGGAACGTCAGCACTCCGCTCGTGTGCTTGGGTCGGTCGGTGCACGCTCTGGACTGCAAGTCTGTGTGGGCCGGATGTGGAACTAAAATCTTGTCCTTCTCTGTCCACTACGATGTCAGCAAGTCCATCGACACCAGACCAAACCTCGCCTTCCAGTGAGTCTCTAGCATTTTTGCTACCGGGTTTGTATTGCGTCCCACGACGCATCAATATCGACAGTTCTTGGNGTCATCGCGCAACCACATTCTGCAGGTTATATTTCGAATCAGATATAATAATAATAATAATAATGAATTCCATTTATAATGATATAATAATCTATTGCTCCGATGGTGTTTGGCACAGCAGTCCAGCAATAGCATGAAAATCAGTCTTAATTCGTACTTGTTCTGCGGCGGTGTATGGGAATTTTATGTACCTGGGTGTTAATATGAGGAGCGGCTTTGATGACCAAGGGGAGCGCACGACTCACTGAAGCCTGCGCGACACACCAGACAAATTAAACTTAAAATTATAATTCTAATTCAAACAGAATAACCTATTGTCAAGAATAATTATGGTGCGTGATTTTTTTAAACCCAAAATATTTTCTAAATAACGAAATATGAAGTTATTCGTGGAGAAGATCCGTCTGGATGACAGCAGACTGACGCTCCTAAAATATACGACAGGTCCGGACCACTCGTAAATTTTGTTCGTATCTGAAAAAAATCGTAGGATACGAAAACATTGTTGAATGCCGCAAATGATCCTAAATCACTTGTACGCACAGTTTAAGAACAAATCTGTGCGTACGAACGGTTCGTGAATGAGGGCCAATGTGTTTTTATTTTTGCAATGTCCAGAACAGAACCAGACCATTTTTAATGCGGTTGCCCCTGAGGGCCTGAAGATCTCAGCCATCTAGTATTGACTTGAGAAAAAAGAAAGAAAAAATTAAACCTAAAATGAAAGGTAGCAGAAGAAGAAAAAAATCTCATCATACCTGCCCCTTCTTAAAAACAAAGCAATTCAAATAATCAATTCAAAACAATGATCATCTACAAATAATATAACAAAAATAAATAACTCATCACAAATTTACATTTCTAGTACATTTCATATTAACTAAAATTTATATATATCTTTTCAACAATTTAGTCTTAATCAATTTCTTAAATATAGAAAATGACTTTACTTCTTTTTTTAACATCGTTTTCCAAACTATTCCACAAACTTATTCCTTGTATTGAAGTACACCGACCCTTTAAACTGGTTCTGTACTGAGTTTTTACAAAAATGTTTGTTCCCTTTAAATTATAACAACTTTTCCTTTTTACAAAAAGCGTTTGAATATTTGAAGGTAGTATAAAATTCTGAGCGTTATACATTATTAACAGAATATTACAGTCCACCAAATCATAAAACTTCAACAGTTTCAATTGAAGAAATAATATACTTGAAGGATAACTGCAATACTTTCTTGTAATAATCCTTATAGCTCTTTTATGTAGAATAAAAATAGGCTAAGTTATGGTTTTACACGCTTTTCCCCATATATCAACACAATAAATTAGATGTGGGACTATAATAATAATCAAAAAAGGCGTTCAATACAGAACAACTGGACTTTATTTGTAGCAAACAAGACGTTTCGCTTCTCATCCGAGGAGCTTTATCAATTCAGTGAGGAGACAGTGAGAGGGCGAAGTTATAACAGGATAAGCCATAGACACGCACCAACATATGTAAATTGGAAACTAACACCCCCACATACCGGTACTTGGGATAACACGTACCTGTGACCCATTCAAATAAATTTGTTTGCTACAAATAAAGTCCAGTTGTTCTGTATTGAACGCCTTTTTTGATTTGATCATGTCCTGGACGACTGAGAATCTTCACCAGCATATAATAATAATAATAATTTATTCATATCATATCCTAAAACATATTAATTATATATTTACAACAATTATATTTACAACAATTATATTTACAACAACAACAACAAAAAGAAAAGAAAACCAATACAATGAAATGAAAGGTAGCAGAGAGAAGAAAATAATTATTATATCTGTCCCTTTTTTCTCATAAATAAAATTCAAACAATAACATTATTCAGTTAATACAATAAAACAAAAAATAAAATCATTCTAGAACAACAATTCATATGAGTACACATTATACAGTTACATATTTTTTTAGCAATCCAAACTTTATCAATTTCTTAAACATGTACATTGACTTGGCACTTTTAATATCATTTTCCAGATTATTCCACAATCTCACTCCTTGTATCGAGTTACATCGTTCTTTCAAACTGGTTCTAAATTTAGTTGTTATGAACATCTCCGTCCTCTTAAGATTATAGCAGCTTTCTCTCTTTGTAAAAATTCTCTGGATGTTCAAAGGTAATGCATTTTGGTGAGCCTTATACATAACTAATAAAATTTTATAATCAATCAAGTCGTGAAATTTCAATAATTTCAGTTGACAAAATAATACATTAGATGGATGATGGCTATGTTTTCGAGTGATAACTCTTATTGCTCTTTTCTGCAAAACAAAAACAGGATTTGTAGTTGTCTTACATGCCTTCCCCCATACCTCAATACAATAGACCAAGTGTGGAACAATTAATGTATTGTACAACATATACAAAGCTTTATCATTAAACAAGTCCCTGACTTTATACAGCAATGCAATAGATTTAGCTAATTTTGTTCGTAAATAATTTGTGGGGTTTCCATGTTAGTTTCTCATCAATAACAACACCCAAAAACTTTACTTCACTATGATTGTATTATACAGCAAATACAAGGCTTTATCATTTAATATGTCCTTAACTTTGTAGAGCACTGCAGTGAAGCTAGATATTTTAGTTTTTACAGAATTAATGTGCTGCCTTCAATTCATTTTTCCAAACTAAGTAAGTTCAAAGAGCGATCTACAACTGGTACAGCATTGTTTATAAGCTAACAACTGAACCCCACTTAAAAGTCTTCAGAATATCCCTTTAAGCTAAGTCTCTCTTCATTATTCATTTATTTATGCTTTAATTAAAAAAACAAAGCAGACTCACAACTTGTTAATGGTGACAGCAGTGTGTGTGTGTGTGTGTGTGTTTGTGTGTTCTCTGCAGGCAGCAGCACTCTGTGAGTGGTGAGGCATGCGTAACTCAAATGGTTGTAGATAAAAATGTGTATTTAAGCAAAGCTGGGGCAACAACGGTTGAAGTCTGGGACAAGAGAAGTGAGAGGATGGTGGACTGCATCGACTGCGCTCAGATCATTAGGTGCGTGTTCGCAGGACACTTGAACCTGCAGCTGCACACGCACTCACAGCATCCACCTCATGAGTGCAGATCATTTGAGTCACTTTGTGTAAGATGTTCCTCTCTCCTCACAGGATTCACTCCGGCTTGGGACAGTGGCGTGTCAGCAGAGCGGCGCTGCCCTCGGAGGCTCCCCACTTCGAGGCTCCCCCCTCCTGGGCCACAGTGAAGGGCCTGCTGGTGCAGAGCTCTGCCGCTCTCTGGATCGGCACTAGAGGGGGCCACCTGCTGCTGCTGGAGCTCTGCAAACACCAGACGCTGCTGGTCATGGCGCCTCTGTGTGACTCCATCCGCTCCATCACGTCTGCGTTCACGCGTGGGTCCTCCACCTTTACGGCTGTTGAGATTCTTATGTGCTTTTCGTTCATCTCTTTCAGAACAATCCTGCTATGATTTTTGGTTTTGCTGCAACTTTAGCTTTTTGAAATATTTAGCCTTTTCTGTCGCTTTTGTCCTGATAGGAATGAATTGAGCTCATTTTACATCCTTCACATCTTTAGATGTGTTTACAACCTTGTACTGCTCCTTTCACATTTTGTTCTGCTTCAGCTTCTTTCAGCTTCCTTCTGCAAATGTAAACTTTTTTTCCAGCTGCTTTCTGCTAATTTCATCTGTTTTGTGCTCTTTTTAGATTCTTTCTGCTAACTACAACATTTTTTTGCTTCTTATAACCTCTTTCTGCTCCTTTCAGATTATTTCAGCAGCTTTTTCAAACATTTCAGCTACTAGTTCGCTGTTTTTATGCTGATTTTAGCTTTTTTGACTAACTCCACATTTTTTGCACTCATTGACACTTTTTTCAGCCCAATTCCACAAAATTGTGCTCTCTCCACTTCTGGTAATTTAAGCTTCTTTCAGCTTTTTTTAGCTACTTTTCAGCAGTTTTTTTGTTGTTGCTAATTTCGTATTTTTTCTTCCAATTTCCACTTTTTGTGCTAATTTCTGCTGCTAATTGGGCAAATATGTTTTTTCTGCTTTTCCTTCTGCTCATTTAAGCATGTTCTACCTTTTCAGCTAGCTTTTTAGCATGTGTTTAATTAATTTCAGCAGTTTTCAGATGAATTCAAGTTTTTCATGTGAATTTCTGCTACTTTCAGCCTAATTAACCCCTTTATGCTATTTTCAGCTTATTATGCATCTTTCAGCTTTTATCTGCTAGTTTCAGCTCTTTCTGCTATTTTAGCTACTTTTTAGCTATTGTGATGCTAATTTTTGCTTTTTCAGCTAATTCCACTTTTTTTTTTTAGCTCATTTCAGTTCTCTTTCCTCTTCCTTTTGGTAATTTTTGCTGCTTTCTGCATTTTCAGCTACTTTTCAGCCTTTTTCTTATTTTTTTCCTCAAATTTTGGCTTTTTCCCCCTCAAATTTTCTATTTTTGTGTGCTAATTTCTGCTTATTTAAACTTGATTAAGCAAATATGTGTTATTTCTGTTTTCTTCTGCTAATTTAGGATTGTTCTTCCATTTCATCTACGTTTCAGATTTTTAAAATTCAATTTCAGCTGTTTTTCAGCAAGTTCTTCAGCAATAAGCATTCACACTACATTTTTGCAGCAAATTCAATTCCTCTAGTTTAATTTAACATTTTCTGTAAAAACTATAGATTATAGAGCAGCATATGACTTAGATTACATACCAAAAAAAAAAAAGAAGTTACCAGCTCCATCCTGACTTAGAGGTTATTATAATAATTCTAATTGTAATAATAATACATTATAATTTTAACTGGTAGAAGGAGCCCTTTGATGAATAAATTGTAATAAACTGTTTTCTACCGTCATTTTATTCAAGCTCGAGGGCTAACGTTGGTTGTAGCAGCGAGTGTGAGAACTGATATAAAAAACAGCTAAAAAAGCAGAGATAATACAGATAATTGAAACAGCTGGGTTTTTGTTTGGTTTTACATTCAGTTCCTCTGAGCGTCAGTGTGCAGATGCCTCGGCATGCTGCTCACTGCGTGTGTGTGTGTTGTTTTATTTATTTGTGTGTAACAGTTTGTTGCTTTGTCACAATCAGAGACACGTAACTGGAAGAGCGAAGTGCTGGTTCTGGGCCGAAGACTCCCACGAGACCGGGATCGTAATGGTGAGTCTGAAGTATCCTTGTTTGTCCTTGTGGAAAACAGTTGTCTCGCTGTGCGACTTCATCCGTGTGTGTGGGCCCTCAGACGAGGAGTCGGTGCTGATGTTGTGGAACAGCATGCTGCCTAACGAGGTCAAAGACCTGAAGAAGCACTGTGAGAAGAGAGAGCGGATCGCTGCCAAGATGAGAGAGCAGCTCTGTCACGCCTGAGCTCACAGGTTTGAGTTTTTTATTTATTTTTTTACTCATTTAGTGGCCGTCTCTTCTTGTTTAAATTATTTTACTGAACCATCGTCAAAGCCTCTTAACTCAATGCAACGAGTTTTTACTAAAACTGTCAAATGACCAAAAATCTTTAGAAATTGTAGCTTCTTTATATCACATTTTGTTGATTTGTTAATAGGTGATAGATAATTCAATTGATTTTACAGAGATAAGAGTTCAAATTTAACACGACTGTAGCTGAGTGTCATTCCCAACAGATACTTTTAAGTTCTAAGTGATTGTATGAGATGTTTGTTTGAAACTTTGACGTGCTGAGCGCCTTTCTTTCACGTAATGCTTGTTTTATTTAGTAGTACACTATATGCCAGGGCTATTAAACTAAACGGCTCAGGGGCTGGACATCCAGCATTTAAAGTCATTATGTATTTATGAGCTCACTGGTGGGCCGGACTGAAGTCACCTGCGGGCCGAAAGTGGCCCATGGGCCGCTAGTTGTAATCCACTTTCAACATCATCCAGTCAGATTTGTTCCGTCTCTATTGAGTTTATCGATTCCTACAAATATTTGTGTATCCTGGTCTACTTGCATTAGGGGTGCAGGAAAAAAAAACAATTTTTTTAAACAATCTAGATTCTTAGTCCTGGCGATTCAGAATTGATTCTAAAAGCCCCAAAATCGATTTTTTTTTTTTTTACATTAAAACCCAAAAGATAAAGAAAATAAAACCATATCTCATAGTATATGAAAGAATACATAAAATGAAAGGTGGCAGAAAGAAGAAGAAATCTTATTTTATCTGCCCCTTTTTTCAAAAACAAAACAAGTTCAAACAATCAATTCAAACAATAATCTTCTATAAGTAACAGAGCAAAAAGCTAACCTAATACTGGTTATTTAAGTTACAGAATTTAATGCATTCCTGTATTATTTGTTCCTATTTTTGGTATAAATATCAAACGATGCAAAAAATTTGATACAATAAGGAACCTAAAATTATTGTTTTAAATAAATGTTCTATTTGTTTACATTGTTGTTTATTCTTTTCAGCTTGTCAGTTACAAAACTGAAACTAAATTTATGACCATTTTAATAGAAAAATTGTTTCAGAATCAAAAATCGTTTCTGAATCGAAAAATCAATTTTGAACCGAATCGTGACACCAAAAATCGGAATCGAATTGATTCTCCAGACACTGAGAGATTCGCACCCCTAACTCACATCTCTCTTTTAAACTCCACGTGGAAAACCTAGTAAAGAAACTGAAAGTTAAACTGGGTTTCTTTTTCAGAAACCGATCCTGTCTGACTCTGAATGTTAGGAAACACCTTGTATCTGTGACTTTCCTTCCCTCCATTGATTACGGTGACATTATCTACATGAATGCTCCTACAAGCACCCTGCAGATGTTGGATGTTGTCTATCATGGTGCACTAAGATTCATAACTGGCTGTGATTATCATACCCACCACTGCACCCTGTATTCACTGGTTAACTGGACATCATTAACCTCACGCAGACTCTTCCACTGGTACATTTTCATCTTCAAATCACTTCTTCTGCTGCCTTCATACATGTCTGTGTGAGTGCAGCTACAGCGTGCGCTCTCAGGACATTATTACCTGCAGTGTTCCCTCAGTGAGGACTGAAATAGACAAAAGGACCTTCTCCTACTCCGCTCCTTTTCCTGGAATATCTTGCAAAAGCATCTGAAGCTCTCGACCTCTCTTAGTGACTTCAAACATCTGTTAAGTTCATGGGGAAAAAAACCAATTTAGACATGTTCCTGTTTTTAGTTTTCTACAATGCCTTAAAAAAATCTAGCTTTTTTTGTGCTACTTTTCCTTTTAATTATCCTTTTAATTACCATTTTATTTTCACTTGTTAAAAATAAATAATTCATATGCATCCTTTATAATTGTCTGTTGTTGTCTTTGTTTTCACAAAAAAAATAAAAAATAAAAATCAGGTCTCTCTTGTAAATGAGTCCCCCGGGGCTCAATGTGATTAACCTGGCTAAATAAAGGTTGAATGAATGAAAGTTGGATAGCCCTGGTATATGCTTTGGATCGGCACATTGTCCCAGCTGCTCAAAGAACATCATTTTTCTTTATCAGTGTTTTCCCCTCCCACTACAATATCCTGTTCCATAGTATTCTGCGATCAAAAGATTTGGTGTTTTGTTCTGAAGTCTTTTTTTTTTTCACAACGAATTTCATTAAGTCTCATTTTTAGTTGGACACAGGGAGCAAACCTATGTACGTACAGTATAAAGGTACGGTACTGCTTTAAGCAAAGTACTG
Organism: Garcialebias charrua; assembly: GCA_038048925.1. Taxonomy (NCBI): domain Eukaryota; kingdom Metazoa; phylum Chordata; class Actinopteri; order Cyprinodontiformes; family Rivulidae; genus Garcialebias; species Garcialebias charrua. Next base: position 17,717 of record JBBPBX010011176.1, on the reverse strand, counting down.
TACCTACAATCAATAGCTTTAATGAAACTCCAAGAAAAACTCTTGCCAGGTCTCACACAGTCGATGTGAATGACAGTCAGCTACAACCACGCCATATTTTACCTCAACATCTGCACAACTGTCAGAGTTATAGACATTTTAGTGTTTGCTTAGGTCAGTTAGGTCTCTGATTATGCTGACAGCTGTTACAGTTATACATAGTATTACTGACCCTAACTTCTTTTTATTTATTTTTTACAGTTAACCAAAAGAGGAGGACTCTCCGGTCACACTTTTATTTTGGCGTCTGAATCTTTTGCACTTTTCAGTTTTCAGTCAGAATGATCCTATTTAACATTTGTTTGTTTTTAACAACACACTTCCATTATGATGCATATGTGATCAGATTATGGGAATTTGTTCAATTGTGTGACGTGACAGTTTTTTTAAAAGGGACATTGATGCATTCGGGTTTGTTTCAGGGCTGAGCGTGGTGGATTTGTCCTAAACAAATCTAGTAAAAAAAAATAGAAACTTGTTTGCACAATAGAAAACAGGGTTTATAAAGGAAAAAAGCCACTACAAGTCTAAATGTAATTATTTTAATATCTGTGGATGTTGTTTCTGCTATTTTTTCTAAAATTTACTCAGTTACTGTGACACAATCAATAAAAGTTATTTTATATACAATTAGGACTCTTTGTTTTTGTTTGGCATTTGTGAGTTTTTGTTCTCATAAGTTTGGTTGCTTGTTTGGTTGGTTGTTAAGTTGTTAAGTTGCTTGTTTGGTTGGTTGTTAAGTTTTGAGAAACTGGTCATGTCCCACATCAAAACAACTGTCAACATCAACGAGGACCCTCATCAATATGCATACCGCGAGAACCGATCAACAGAGGACGCCATCTCCTCTGTGGTCCACACTGCTCTCACCCACCTGGATCAGAAGGACTCATACGTGCGTCTGCTCTTTGTGGACTTCACATCTGCCTTCAACACCATGATCCCCCAAACTCTGATAGACAAACTATCCACACTTGGACTAAGCCCCTCCATCTGTAACTGGGTACTAGACTTCTTAACAAACAGACCACAGTCCGTGAAGATCCACAACTTCTCCTCCTCCACCATCACCCTCAGCACTGGCTCTCCTCAAGGATGTGTGCTGAGCCCTCTTCTGTTCACTCTGCTCACATATGATTGTACAGCCACACATCCAGGCTGTCATATTGTTAAGTTTGCAGATGATACAGCTGTGGTGGGATGCATCACAGATAATGATGAATCCAGCTACAGACAGGAGGTGGAACATCTGGAGAGCTGGTGCAAAGAGAACAACCTTCACATGAATGTGAAGAAGACGAAGGAGATGATTGTGGACTTCAGAAGGAACAAACACACCCACACCCCACTGTATATAGGTGGATCTGCGGTGGAGGTGGTCTCCAGCTACAAGTACCTGGGTGTACACTTGAATGATAACCTCAGCTGGAGCAATAACACCACCAGCCTGATCAAGAAAGGACATCAAAGACTCTACTTCCTCAGACGGCTGAGACGAGCTGGTCTGAGAAGCTCAGTCCTCACCTCGTTCTACAGGTGTGCAGTGGAGAGCGTCCTGTGCTCCAGCATCAACGTGTGGCATGGAGGCTGCACAGTTGCAGAGAGGAAAGCTCTACAGAGAGTGGTGAAGGCTGCACAGAAGTCTGTGGGAGTCAGTCTCCCCACCATCACAGACATTTACACCTCCAGATGCAGAAAAAGAGCCACCTGCATCATGAAAGACCTCACTCACCCAGCACACTCACTCTTTGCACCACTCCCCTCGGGACGGAGGTTGAGGAGCATCAAATGTAGAACCACTAGACTGAGGAACAGCTTCTACCCTGAGGCTGTCAGACTCATGAATAAATAAATAATAAGAATAAACACTGCAAAATGTCACATCATGTTGATACTGATCTGTTTCTTGTTGCTGCGTTCATCTGTGACCATCTGCTCATAATGACTCATGTTCGTGCTGCTGTTTATAATGATGTTTTTCTACTACATTAGGGCTTAGTGTATTACTAGCTGATGTCTCTCTTAGTTAATCCTAGATGTTATTATTGTTTTTCTCTTGCATTTGTTGTTGGATGTAACTGGGACCCTGTGTACATAATCTCGTTTTCAACACATGTACTACATGCGGTGCAAATGACAATAAATTCTCTCTGACTCTTGCTGCTTTGTGTACCATTACAGTACTTCATTTTTTTGTAGGTTAATATTGGAAAACATTCTCTAAACTGGTATGAGTGAGTGGTTTGTGTGTTTCGTCTGTCTCTGTGTCCCTGTGATGGACCTGCGACCTGTTCATGCATGGTGTCCCCCGCCTCTCGCACCATCCGTGACTGCTGGATATGGGCACAAGTGGCCTCCACGATCCAAAAAGGAAGAATTGGGTAAAAGATGATGGATGGATGGTAGAACATATATTACCAGTGCCCTTAAGTTAAAATTCAGCAAGGTCAGTCTAAAGAGTTATTTTCTAGAAAAGGTGAATCTCTTTGTGACAGACAGGCTAGTTTGTTTTCATCCATTTGTCCTTTCAAGTTGTAGCTCCTTTTCCAAAAGCGAGAGGAACATATGGTGACCTATAAGAGTGGAGGAAGGAGTACGCAGTTCAACTGTACATTCTGTGTAGAAGAGGAAACCTGAGGGAGATTGGAGACTGTAAGGTTGTGGCAGGGGAGAGCGTGGCCAGACAGCATCGGATGGTTGTGTGTAGAATGACTGTTGTTGCGAAGAAGAGAAAAAGAGTAAAACCAGAGAAGAAGACCAAATGGTGGAAGCTAAAGAAGGAAGAATGTTGTGAGAAATTCAGAGAGGAGCTGTTAAAGGCTCTGGGTGGTAAGAAAGAGCTTCCAAGTGACTGGGCTACTACAGCAACAGTAATTAGAGAGACAGGTAGGAAGGTACTTGGTGTGTCATCTGGACAGAGAATGGATGATAAGGAAACCTGTGGTGGAATAGTGAAGTGTAGGATATTATTCAAAGAAAGAGGTTAGCCAAGAAGAAATATGAGAGCGAGAAGACTGAAGAGAGGAGACCAGAATATAAGGATAGGACGTAAAGCAAAGTGGGGAAGTAGCTATGGCAAAACATAGGGCGTACAGTGAGTTTTATGGGAGACTGGACACTAAAGAGGGTGAGAAGGACTTGTACCAATTGGCAAGACAGAGGGATCAGGCTGGAAAGGATGTGCAGCAGGTTAGGCTTGTTAAAGATAGGAATGGTAATGTTCTAAGAATTGAGAATGTGATGGGAAGATAGAAGTACTTTCTTGAGCTAATAAATTAAGAGAATGACAGAGAAAGAAGAGTAGAGGTCATAGAAACTGTGGACCAGGAAGTGGGAAAGATTAGTGAGGGTGAAGTTCGGAAAAGCTTTGTACTCCAGTTTCCTCCCACAGACCAAAAACTTGCATGTTAGGCTGATTGGTAACTCTAAATTGTCCCTGGGTGTGAGTGAGAGAGTGAATGTTTGTTTGTCTCGTTTGTCTCTGTGTCCTTTTGATGGACTGAAGACCTGTCCATGTCTCCCCGCCTCTCGCACAGTGATAGGCACCAATGAACCGAAAAGGAAGAGGCAAGTAAAGATATAATGGATGGATGGATGAATCTTAACAACCAACTTGGGTCCAGATATAACTTTTTGTTTGGGCCCGGCCTACAGGCCGCCATTTTGGGACCCTTATTCTACATTTTACGATAGTGTAATTATTATTAGAAATTATGTGAAAAAGACCCAAGAAAATCTGTTGGCTACAAAAAAAAAAAGAAGTCAAAAATCTAATAATATGGTCACTTTTGATCTTTAATCTTGACACAGCATTTGAAGCCATTTTATGGAAAAAAATATTTACAAAATTAATATGGTAATCAATGACAGACAGGACATTAGTTTAAAAAATAAAATAGAAACAATTTCATGAGTTAGGGATTTGAAGTATTTCTGAACCTTAAAATCACTGCTTTCATATCCAAATTATGAAGATAAATAGATATGTATATTTATATTGTATTTAAAGAATACTTTAAATTTACAACATGTATTCTGTAAACAAATATAAATGACTTGGGCACACTTTTGTCTCAGACAATCGTGGGAGCAGGAATTCAAAAACCCTCTAGCTGTTCAGTAAAGCTGATTTGAACTTTGGCCAAAAATAACATTTAATCTTGCATCATCAGCTCAATACTTATTGGTTTGTTTGTCTGTTAGAATTAGAATTTACATGATTATTTCACAGTAAGGGACTTGGGTAATACTGCTAAAAGCTCCAAAAGATGGGTTTTTCTGACCTGCTCCATGACAGGCCCTTCTTCATGTAGACCTGTTGGAGCATCAACATCATAGCATTATCTCCAGCAGGATTTCCAGGGAGGTGGGGGCAAAGCCTGGAAGGAAGGAAAGATTGGGGTGTACTAGAACAAATTAGCTGAGGGTTGGGCAAGGACAGTACTTATTCCCATCCTTTGTTATTAAGGTATACAGTCACATAAGGTTCAGAGACGAAGTAACAAAGCAGCTACGCTATCTACAAAGAAATTTAACAAAACATTGCAAAAGGAATGTACAACGATGATAAGGATGACGGAGGAGAGATGGCTGAGCAGGGCTTGCTATTATGTCTATAAGTCTGACTCAGGCATGTCCGGCATGTCGGCCATCAGGTACCCAATGCCGTATCGGCCGTTGGGTGCTGTGTTTGCATCTGTGCCTCCGCTGCCGCTCTGCTTGCGGTAGATGCTCTTGCCAGGCATCGGCGAGGGCGCCTCGCTGGGAGACTTGGCGTGGATCAGGCTGGCGTCATCGTCCTCCTCTGGCTGGGGACTCTCCTTGATGACGCGGCCCTTCTTGTAGGAGATGGAGGAGAGGCCGCTGTTGTTCTCGTCGATAATGTGGAAGTAGCGCAGAAAGAAGACCACAGGAACGGGCATGATGGCCACCACCATCAGGGTGATGCAGACTGCAATGCCCCATGGAGGGAAGTGGACGGTTCTCTCTATGGCCTGAAAGGAGGAGTTGAGGAAAAACAAGCTGTGGTGAGCAGGCGACAGACAAACAGCTGGTATCAGGTTATCTCTACAGCATTGATTATTGTTGCAATTTCCCTCTTTGTACTTATCAGACCTTTGGCAAAAAATGTAAGTCCAAACAGTGCCTGAAGAAATGCACATTACCCACCTCATTTAATGACAAGAGCTTTCAACTAAGCTGATCTAATGTTGTATAAGAAAAATTGTGTGCAAAAAAATTATGCTAAGAAAGGTACTGTTGATCAACCATGGATGACAACAGGATTGAGAAACGCATGGAAAAAAAATAACTACTATTTGTATTCTTGTTTTTTGAAACGTAGAACTCATGAGGCTGAAAACGGATACAAAAAGTACAAAAATAAATTGGTTGGTATTATAAGGAAGCAAAAGAGGGAATATAGTGAACTACTAAAGAAAACAAATGGTGGTATGAAAGCAACATGGAGAGTTATAAATAGTGTTCTAAATAAAAACAAAAATAAAACTAGCTTGTCACTGTGTTTTGTGAAAAGTGGTGATGAAATACATGATGACAATGAAATTGTTAATGAATTTAATAACTATTTTGTGAATGTGGGATCAAACCTTGCAAAAAAAATTCCAAAAGTTGATAAAAACGTAAGCTACTTAATTAAAAGTCAGAAAAATACTATGTTTCTACATGAAACTGATAAAGATGAAATACTGAAGGTAACAAAAAATTTGCTGATAAAAGATCTAAGGACTGGTATATGAATATGTTGGTTGTAAAAGACAGAATGTATCATGTTGTTGAACCGTTTACATATACAGTACAGTATATGTAATTTGTCTTTTTCAACAGGTATTTTCCCTGAAAGTAGCTAAGGTTGTCCCTATTTTTTAAAAATTGTGATAAATCTGTATTCAATGATTATAGACCAATTTCCTTATTACCACAATTCTCAAAAATTCTTGAAAAATTATTTGTGATCAGATTAGACAAATTTCTTAACAATCATAACATTTTAATTGACAGCCAATATGGTTTTAGATCAAAAACTTCTACTTCCATGGCTCTTATGGACTTGACTGAACAAATTTCCACAGCTGTTGATCAAAAACAACATTGTGTAAGTTTGTTTGTTGATTTAAAAAAAGCTTTTGACACAGTTGATCACACCATTCTCCTCGCGAAGTTGAACAAATATGGTATTGGAGGACTGGCTTTGCAGTGGGTGTCTAACTACTTGGAGCATAGAAGGCAGTTTGTAAAAATAGACAATACACAATCAAACCTTTGTAAAATCACTTGTGGAGTTCCACAAGGCTCAATAATAGGACCTAAGCTGTTTATTTTGTATATAAATGATCTGGTAAAGGTGTCTTCATATCTGCGGTGTGTTCTTTTTGCTGATGATACCACCTTCGTTTGTTTTGGTAGTGATTTGAAACAAATGATTGAGTTGCTAAAAAAGGAGATTGTTAAACTACAAACTTGGTTTAGATTAAACAAGTTATCATTAAACTTAGACAAAACAAATTTCATGTTATTTAATAATAAAAAACTGATAATTTTTCTATCTCAATTGATGGTGTCGAGCTAAGTAGAGTGGATGAAATTAAGTTCTTGGGTGTAATTATTGATGACAAACTGTCATGGAAACAGCATATAAATTCTGTTAAAATTAAGTTATCTAAATCTATTGCTGTGTTGTATAAACTAAAGGACTTATTGAATGATAGGGCTCTTTATTTGTTGTATAATTCAATCTTTGTTCCACATTTAAATTACCGTCTGGAGGTTTGGGGAAAAGCTTGTTAAACTATAATGAACTCAATTTTTATTTTACAGAAGAGAGCTGTGAGAATTATATCTAGAAAACCTTATTGTCATCCATCAAATATATTATTTAAACAACTGAAAGTACTGAAGTTTTATGATTTGGTGAATTATAATATTTTGTTATGTATAGGGCTCATAGGAATATGCTACCCTCAAATCTTCAAATGTATTTCATTAAGAGAGTAAGCTGCTACGGTCTAAAGGGAACTGAAATATATGTAATGCCAAGGTATAGGACTAATTAAAGGGACGGTTTATTTCAATAAAGGGAGTGGAATTATGGAATGTTTTGGGAAATGATGCTAAAGATATTACCTCTGTGATTAAATTTTAAAAAATGATCAAATCTAAACTGTTAACAAACTACTAAAGCTTTAGTTAAGCGTCTAATGTACTAGTTTATTATCGTTGAGTGGGAAAATTACTTTTTTTCATCTGTTATTTCTGGAAGATTATTGTTTGAAATTGTTTTGTTTTTGAAAAAAAGGGGCAGACATAATAAGAATTATTCTTCTTTCTGCCACCTTTCATTTTATGTATTCTTTCTTTCACATATTTATTAAATGTTTTTTCTTTATTTTTTATGTTTTAATGTAAAATGAATAAATTTAATAAAAAAATTAATAAAAAATGTTGGAAATAATAGTGGACTAACATCAAAAATACCATTATGAACAATCTGAAGCTGTATTACAAGGTCTGGCATGATCTGTTAGTGCTTGGAGTGTGTGTTGTTGATGAATGATGTACCCCACGATGCAAGATTGTACCACACCACGTTTTAGCTCAATATCTGTAAAACTGACTGAGGTCGAAGAGCTGCGGCATCGAATTTGACCAAACAAGGTTGACCCCCACAGTTTGTGACAGTTTAAGCAAAATGCTTGCTGTGTACCACTCAAAGTACATGTTGGGAATGCCTCTCAGCTAGTTCCATGCTAAAGTTGAAATCAGTGTCTGTAAATCAACACATTTTGTTTTAAAAGATCCATTAGCTGAGGTGGACACTCTGAATTCCATTCTCTCTTTCACTATCGACGAAGACGGTCGCTCTTACCATCCCTCCCTCCCTCCTGCTTTTTTTGCTCTCTTGTCCTGCCAACCTCAGATCCTCTCTTTACACATCTTCCAAATCGAAAATTATTATGGACTTGATCAACTGGTCCCTTAACGCAATTGATCAAATTTTTTCCACCAGACGACTGTGTGCTAGAGAGCCCGCATGCCCTGAACAGACCAACACAGCTGGGTTTCTGCTTTTTCCTTTCCCAAAGATATCTGTGGCCTTATCAGAACCATGATGCTGATAGACACTGTATAATCTTATCAGAACTTTGGAACTTTCTGGAGTGTTTATGAACAACTCACCAGCTTTGTCGACCTCTATGCATAAATGTATCATGATGTCATTGTATGTTGCAGCTTTATGTTGAAAGGTCTTTTTTTTTTTTTCATCTTTTATACCATTTCCTGGCCAGGAAATGGTGTGAGACATGATTGTTTTTTGGCTTCCTCCACCCTCGTGCTCTCTTTTTCTCATCTGCCTGTATGTTGTATGTACCAGGTCTCTCTTGTAAATGAGTCTTTGAGGCTCAATGGGAACTAACCTGTATAAATAAAGATCAACTTTTTTTTTTAAAGGTGGACGTCCTGAATTGATCTGCCTCCAAAATTTAAATAGTAGTATGTTTGTACATCCAACAAATACTTTCTGAACATTTCAACAAACATTCATATGAGATATCATTTGATATTTTGCTAACATGACAGACACAGACAGACAAAAAATAAAAAATATATATTTTAGCTTACCTAATTATTTAAAAAAAATCAAACCTACTAAAGCTAATATTAGTTGCAGCTTTATTCTCTGTTTTATATCACTTCTTGCTTTAAGACGATTTCAGAAAGTGGAGACAGAAAACGCACCTCTTCCTCTATCCATGCGCTGTAGCTGGGCGGCGTCATGGTCAGCTGGATGAAGCTGGAGCACAGGAGGATCAGCAGCAGGATGGGGGTGATGTACTTCCACATGTAATAGTAGAACCGATACGGAGTGAAGCCCAGCATGTCTTTCAGGTCTTCAAAGAATCTGAGAACATGACGATGACGCGGAATAACGGATAACTTTTAATTTTCGCACAAGCAGGCTATTAGATGTTGTTTTCATGTTCTGTGTAAAAATTTGTCCTTACTTATCAATACCATAGACCCAAGCGATGGCCACATTTTCCAGGACAACAACGATGAGCAGAGGCAAAGTGGCTGAATAATCGTCGAACATCGTTACAAAGTAGTTCCCTGAGCGCTGGACAAACAGGAGGCCAATGGAGAAGGCTAACGCGCAGCATCCCACTGCAGGAACACACAAAGGTAGTTCATTATGAGAAACATCTGACAGGTACAGACCTGGGTCAGAACCACGAGCACCAATGAGTGGTGGAAGTTTTATTTAAATAAATCAATTTTCTAAAAATTGAATCTTGTAAATACAGTCTAAAGTTACGAAATCTCATTAATCCACCTTTTAGACTTAAGAGTCGTACATGTTTTAAAATAAAACCTTCAAACTAAAAGTTGCCTTTGCATTTTGGGTCAAATGCTCAGTTTCACAGCTCCTTGACTTTGAATCATTTTGCGTTTATCAGCAAAGGGATCAAGGCAGAGCCACACTGATAACAACTCCACATGTTTTACTGTACAGCTAGGGTTGTCTTTAATTGCTTTCAATCCCATCTTTACAGTACTTTCAATAAACAGTACAGCGTTGTGTCCTTTAAAAACAAATCTATCCCAAATATCTCCTTTGGCTCCTGTATGAGAACATTTTGAATACATTCTGACCTGTTAGAAACTCCTTGCGGACTTTAAAAGTGTCAATCAGCGGCGTGAGGATCCCCTCGATGGTTCCAAACATGCTGCCGAGGCCAAGGTTAATCAGCATGAGGAAGAACATGACGGACCAGAAGGGGGAGGCAGGGAAATGGGTCATAGCTTCTGTGAAGGCAATGAAGGCCAAGCCTGTACCTTGGACCGCCTGTTGGAGGACAGAAAGAGATTTTAAAATATGGGTGTTAGTAGATGACTACAAGACTTTTCCTTCTTCAATGAGACGTATAAAGATTACAAGATTCTTTACCCAGATGGCTTTTATTGTTAAACATGTCAAAGTTAGTCAGTCCGTCCTTTATCCACTTTTTTAAATTACAGTCGTCCCTCACTAATTCATGGTTTGACTTTGGCGGACTCGTGCTATCGTGGTTTGTGGACGTACAGTGCATAAACAAAATTGTACAAGACATGATTGTCAGCTTTAATATTACTCACATGATTGGGACTGTACAGTAAAAAGTTAACGAAAAATAAAACGCATCAGACAGGCGCTGCCGTTTTGTAGTTTTCTCTCAGTAAGTCTACACTGTATTCTCGCTCATGGCAACTACATTTCCCAGAAGCCAACAGGGCCCCACTCAGAAGTCCTGTCTCCTTCTGCTGAAATGCTAGAGGGAAACTTTTTATCTGATCAGAAAATGTTCAGCGCTTATTTCCGTGACTTTGGTGCCCAGCAGATGCAGGGAGCTGAACAGAACCCACTGAACCGGACCAGAATCAGAGCAGAACCAGACCTCCAGATCCATCAGTGAATCTTGAGCGCTGGTAGCCCACCCATGTGGACCTCATAGGGGACGCGCTTGTAAGTAAAATTTAGTAGCTACATAAGTATGTTGTTAAAATTAGTAGGTTTAAGAGTTTTTTTTTTTTTTCATTTACCCTTTATTTATTCAGGTAGTCTCATTGAGCCGCAATAACTCATTTTCAAGAGAGATCTGTTAGGGAGCAGATGGTGGGGGCTAAGGGCCTTGCTCAGGGGCCGAATGATGGTGGAGGCAGGTGTGGGTGTTTCACCTTTTTCCACCCACATTTTTTTATGTCTGTGCCAGGGCTTGAACCGGCAATCTTCTGATCACAGGCCCACTGTCTCTAACCTCTGCGCCACCACTCCCCCAAATCTCACAACAAGGTTGAGTCAGGTCTCCACTGAGTGATGGTGGTGTCTGAAAGGTGACTGAAGAAGTCTTATGGATAAAAGACAAAACGTTTGAACAACGTAGAATCTGTCCAGAGGAGATGACTCAACCTTGTTAGATATTTCAAAGTGGTTTCTAAAAAGAATCAGTCTGGTTTCACTTCAGCACATTACACTGCATCATTTCCTGTTCGAGTCAGTTTCCAGTGTGTTCGTGACCTGTGCATACCCTTAGTGATTTTCACTTTTTGTCACAAGGCTGGTTCAAGCTACGCTTACATCCTTTTTTTTTTTCTGTCTAGTTTTGTGAGCTAATAAAGCGATCACTTCCTCAAAGAGTACTTTTCCAGCTGTTATCTTGTTTTCAGCAGCTACCTGTGTTTCTGAGAACGGTTTTCTTGTTCTCCACCGAGAGCGAAAAAAACAGAAGACATTCTGTCTCTTCTCATAAACTTTTTCTGGAAGATTGATGTCTAAGATTAGAATGACGACAAACTGGAAATGCTATGTTTAATTTGTTTTTCTTATGAAATGAGTGTTAGTTTTTTTTAAATCCATGTTCAGACAGGCTTTATAGATCAGAGCAACACCTGTATCCTTTGAGTAAAGCCCACAACCTTTTGGGTAAAAATAATCCCTCCACATTGACCGGTGTAAACAGGGCCACTGAGTTGTTTGTGTTCAAAATTTTAGGAGCCCCAGTACTACCGACTGTACAGACAAGTCGTGGCTGTCACTAACATCCAACAAACACTTTCTTTGTATCAAAAAACTTTCATAAACATGGACTGAAGTTCGTTATATTTTATAAAGGTGAATAATTTAATATTGAATAATTTTTCATTGTATTTAATAAACATGAATAATTAAATAAAGTAGTCCCTCGCTACTTCGCGGTCCGTATTTCGCGGACTCGCTCTATCACGGTTTTTCAAAATAAGATTGGACATGACACACAATTGGCTGATTGGTGGATGAGCCGCACAAATAGCATGGAATTGTTTATTAAAAATGATTTAGTACCTGCTGCACCTTAGTGCAGCCCACACTGCAGGATAAACTTCCTGCTGCAGCTGATCAGCTGTTCTCTGTGCAGAGCGGAGGAGTGGGCGTGGCCAAGAACACTTGCAGGTGGCTGAGAGCAGGAGGCAGAGAGAAGGAAATCTTGACATTCTTTGCCCTTTTAGAGTGTTTAAAGTTTAGAAACATTGTTTAGAATATTGCAATAGTGTGGGAAGGGTTTAAAACACCTTTATATATATAAATACTAAAATAAACTAATACTTTCTACTTGTACTACTATTCCTACTTCGTGGTTTTTCACTTATTGTGGGACTTGAGGGTACTTCAAGGTACGAATCCCCCACGATAAACGAGGAACTACTGTATTGAATAATTTTGTGCTATTTTTGTTGTCTGGCAAGAGCTGAAGTGGCAGCAAACTAAACAAATCGCACAGTGGTTTCCAACCCAGGTTCCTGAGAAACACCATCCTGCATGTTTTAGTTGTTTCTTGCTCCAACACTCCTGATTCAGTGATTTAATTAATTACTCGTGTTCTGCAGAAGCCTGTTCATCATCCATTCATTTAAATCAGATGTCTCAAAACAAGTAAAACATGCAGCATGGTGATCCTCAAGGACCAGGATTGGGAACCATTGATTTGTAAGTCAACTAGCATTTGTTAAGCTGTAGTTGCAGAAGTGTTTAAACCTTTTACCTTAATAAAAACAAAATTGATAATACTGTAGCTATCTTTCTTTTTTCTTGTTGCACAAAGGTGGGCACCAGACCGCCAGGGAGCGCTAAAGCGGTAATCCGCTAACAGCGGACCTAAACAATTTGTTAGCGCTATAGCGGATTTACTAATTTTTATAATCCATAAGCGGATTTGTGCTATTTCTATTTAAAATGCAGTACCGCTAATAACTAATTATCTATCAGTAAAAACGAAAAAACTTATTTACAAGCTCTTAAATCAACCGGACGACTGCTCACGGACCATATCCGGTCAGCGCCGGATGTGGTCCGTCAAAAAAAGCGGTCCCCGCCCTAAGGGGGGCTAGAGAGAGCGCTCTCTCTATAGCAGTTAGCAGCCAGTGTGTTACTCTGCAGCCTTATTGCTTGTTTTCGAAGAGTCAGACGAAGAGTTTTTAACATGGAGGGTGAACTTATGGATGTTTCTCAGCGGCCTACGCGACGCGTCAGCGCCTCATTTGCCCTGCTTAGAATGGCGACCGGCCACAGAAGCGAAGGACTTTACAAGAAACACGGTAAAAACAATTGTTTCTTTGCTGAGAAAAATATATTTCTTAGCTGACTTTATAGCACCCCAGTCTGCCAATCCAAGGGAACTGCCCCCGATGTCCACGCGATATTGCAGAGTCACGTAAGCCAACACAACCCCACCACATCCAGAGCCCTAAGGAACTCGGGGCGAATCTCATCCATCCCCGGAGCCCTGCCACCGCGGAACTTTTTAACCACCTTGGTGACCTCGGCACCAGAGATTAAAGAGTCCGACCCAAAGTCCCCAGGCTCTGCTTCCTCAGTGGAAGACGTGCCAGTAGGATTGAGGAGGTCTTCGAAGTATTCCGCCCACCGTCTCACAACATCCAGAGTTGAGGTCAACAGCACGCCATCCCCACCATAAATGGTGTTGGTCGCGTACCGCTTTCCCTCCCTGAGACGCCGGGGGAAAGCGGTACGCGACGCTGCAATATCGCGTGGACATCGGTGGCAGTTCCCTTGGATTGGCAGACTGGGGTGGTGGTTCCCCTATTCAAAAAGGGGGACCGTAGGGTGTGTTCCAACTATAGGGGGATCACACTCTTAAGCCTCCCTGGTAAGGTCTATTCAGGGGTTCTGGAGAGGAGGGTCCGTCGGATAGTCGAACCTCGGATTCAGGAGGAGCAGTGTGGTTTTCGTGCTGGTCGTGGAACACTGGACCAGCTCTACACCCTCAGCAGGGTCCTGGAGGGTACATGGGAGTTTGCCCAACCAGTTTACATGTGCTTTGTGGACTTGGAAAAGGCATTCGACCGCGTCCCTCGGGGGGTTCTGTGGGGGGTACTCCGGGAGTATGGGGTACCAGGCCCATTGATATGGGCTGTTAGGTCCCTGTACGACCGGTGTCAGAGCTTGGTCCGCATCGCCGGCAGTAAGTCAGGCTCGTTTCCAGTTACTATTTTATGCTTATGTTTATTAAATGTTTTAGTGTTTAGTGTTTAGATGGTTACTGTTGCACCGAGGGACTGAGAGAAACGCAATTTCAATCCTGTGTATGTCCTGTACATATTGCAGTTCTGACAATAAAGTTGACTTTGACTTTGCCAAGGTTGCCCTTTGTCACCGATTCTGTTCATAACTTTTATGGACAGAATTTCTAGGCGCAGCCAAGGTGTTGAGAGGATCCGTTTTGGTGGCCTTAGAATCGCTTCTCTGTTTTTTGCAGATGATGTGGTCCTATTGGCTTCATCAGATCGTGATCTACAGCTTTCGCTGGAGCGGTTTGCAGCCGAGTGTGATGCGGCCGGGATGAGGATCAGTTCCTCCAAATCCGAGGCCATGGTCTTGAGCCGGAAAAGGGTAGCATGCCCTCTCCGGGTCGGGGAGGAGGTCCTGCCCCAAGTGGAGGAGTTTAAGTATCTCGGGGTCTTGTTCACGAATGAGGGAAAACTGGAGCGTGAGATCGATAGGCGGATAGGTGCAGCATCCGCAGTGAAGCGGGCGCTGTACCGGTCTGTCGTGGTGAAGAGAGAGCTGAGTCAAAAGGCAAAGCTCTCAATTTACCGATCGATCTACGTTCCCACCCTCATCTATGGTCATGAGCTTTGGGTTGTGACCGAAAGAACGAGATCTCGGATACAAGCGGCTGAAATGAGTTTTCTCCGCAGGGTGTCTGGACTCTCCCTTAGAGATAGGGTGAGAAGCTCAGTCATCCGGGAGGGACTCGGAGTAGAGCCGCTGCTTCTCCACATCGAGAGGAGCCAGTTGAGGTGGCTCGGGCATCTGGTTAGGATGCCTCCTGGACGCCTCCCTGGTGAGGTGTTCCGGGCATGTCCCACCGGGAGGAGACCCAGAGGAAGACCCAGGACACGCTGGAGGGACTATGTTTCTCGGCTGGCCTGGGAACGCCTTGGGATTCCCCCAGAGGAGCTGCTCCAAGTGGCTGGGGAGAGGGAAGTCTGGGCCTCCCTACTTAGGCTGCTACCCCCGCGACCCGACCCCGGATAAGCGGAAGAAAATGGATGGATGGATGGACTTTATAGCACAAGTTAGTTTTTCTGAGCTTAACCGTTTCACGAAATGGTCAAATCTGCTGGATTTAAAAAAGTAGTTCGCCATTTGCATGTTAGCGCTTAGCATTAGCTTCCGCTAGCTTTGCTAAGACATAAGCGCTTTTGAAATTGCGGACCTAAATAAATTAATAAGCGCTTTAGAAATACCACCATAACCCTCAGCACTGGCTCTCCTCAAGGATGTGTGCTGAGCCCCCTTCTGTTCACTCTGCTCACATATGATTGTACAGCCACACTTCCAGGCTGTCATATTGTTAAGTTTGCAGATGATACAGCGGTGGTGGGATGCATCACAAACAATGATGAGTCCAGCTACAGACAGGAGGTGGAACACCTGGAGAGCTGGTGCAAAGAGAATAATCTTCACATGAATGTGAAGAAGACAAAGGAGATGATTGTGGACTTCAGAAGGAACAAACACACCCACGCCCCACTGAAAATAGGTGGGTCTGCAGTGGAAGTGGTCTCCAGCTACAAATACTTGGGTGTACACATGAATGATAACCTCAGCTGGAGCAACAACACCACCAGCCTGATCAAGAAAGGTCATCAGAGACTCTACTTCCTCAGACGGCTGAGACGTGCTGGTCTGAGCAGCCCAGTCCTCACCTCCTTCTACAGGTGTGCAGTGGAGAGCGTCCTGTGCTCCAGCATCAACGTGTGGCATGGAGGCTGCACAGTTGAAGAGAGGAAAGCTCTACAGAGAGTGGTGAAGGCTGCACAGAAGTCTGTTGGAGTCAGTCTCCCCACCATCACAGACATTTACACCTCCAGATGCAGGAAAAGAGCCACCTGCATCATGAAAGACCTCACTCACCCAGCACACTCACTCTTTGCCCCACTCCCCTCAGGACGGAGGTTGAGGAGCATCAAATGTAGAACCACTAGACTGAGGAACAGCTTCTACCCTGAGGCTGTTAGACTCATGAATAAATAAAAATAAAAAAATAAACACTGCAAAATATCACATTGTGCTGATGCTGATCTGTTTTCTTGTTGCTGTGTTCATCTGTGTTCATCTGTGACCATCTGCTCATACAAACTCATGTTCGTGCTGCTGTTTATTTCCACTATATTAGGCTTAGTGTATTACTAGTTGATGTTTTTCTTAGTTAATTCTAGATGTTATTACTGTTTTTCTCTTGCATTTGTTGTTGGATGTAACTGGGACCCCGTGTACATAATCTCGTTTTCATCACATGTACCACATGCGGTGCAAATGACAATAAAGACTCTCTGACTCTGACTCTCTGAAATAGCTGAACTAATTTTTGGATTAGCGCTGCCCAGCACTGTTGTTGTACCTTATTGAGCTCATCTTCAATGCTGCAGGATTCCAGCCCCAGCTTCTCGTAGTTGTCTTCCTTCACTCCTTTGAGGATCTCAGTAATGTGATGGTAGTCGTCAGCGCTGACCTGACTAACCTGAGTCAGGTTTATGTGCTGTGGAATGAGGCTGGGATCGATGCCATTCCCCAACAACGCCACTATCTTGTTAGCATTTCTAAAATAACCAAAAGAAAACAGCACTTTTGTCAACAGGTATAAGATACAAGTTTGAATCAGATTTTTGTTCAAATGTAACCTGAACAATTATATTGCTTCTTAAAACCGTCACATCGCTATGTGCCTTTTAGTTCACACCTAAAGACAAACGTTTTAAAACAAGTCTCACAGTAGCCAACCGTGAACCGAGGTTTGTACTCACAGAGCAACGCATTTGCTGTTCATGATGTTGGCCTTAAAGCCCAGCACAGCAAACACCACCAGGGTGGCCAGCACGGAGGTGAAGAAATTGATAAACGACACCAAGACGGCGTCGAAGTGGCAGTTGTTGTTGCGCTTGTTGTAACTGGAAAAGGCTATGACACCCCCGAAGCCCAGACCCAGTGCAAAGAAGACTTGTGTGGCTGCCTCTCGCCACACTTTGGCCTCCAACATGATCTCCAACTGAGGGCAGAACAGACGCGTTAGGTTAGTTTCCATGCGGATTTAGAGTTCGGTGTGAGATGACAAGCAGACTAACAACAGTACACACCTGTCATTTTAACCAGGTAAAGAAGGGAAAACATTGGTAAGTCATTGGTAAGTCTTTCTAGTTCAGAAGTCTGTGAGTGAGCTTAAAAACTTTTTGAGCTCTGTGTTTTTCTTGGTATTTGTGCCACACAGTGTTTGCTCATTATTTTTTAAGTCACTGCTTATATTTCTCAGAATATAATTGATGTACAGTAGTCCCTCGCTACATTATGGTTCAACTTTCGCAGACTTGCTCTCTGGTGGTTTTTCAACCATTGTCAACTTTAATATTACTCACGTGATTGGGACGGTATAGGACAAAAAGTTAACAACAAAACAATTTGGACAGGAGCCGCCATTTTGTAGTTTTCTTTCAGTAAGCCTATCAGTGTTTCCCCTACATAATTTGCCATAGCGGGGTGCTCATCTCGTCCGTGATTTATGTCGGGGGGATGGGGAACATCTGAGATCTGAGCTGCGCACTGTTTGTACCAACAGTTTTCGAGC